>OX328127.1:90356846-90564223 GCA_946811695.1 Gonocerus acuteangulatus
CTTCCAATCTGGAAATCCACCGTCCCTGACTATGACACTAAATCAGCTGTCCCTTCTAAAACAGCTGTGGTGGGGGAATAGCTATATATATCCCCAGGTTCCTGGATACTATATCAGTCTCATTAGATACTTCATTCATAATTAGCAAGAATGTACTTCATCAAGGTATTTATACTAGATTCATTCAGAAATAGATATCTCTATAGTAATCATTCATTTTATCTCAATGTAGGACTGGATTTGCTGAAACATTACAGCTAACAGTAGCTTTAAGAAGTTTAATACTCAGAAATGAATCCAATTATAAAAATTGTCTATATATATATATATATATATATATATATATATATATATATATATATATATATATATATATATTGCATTACCTTTGGTAATGTGTTTCAGTCCTTGTTCTTCATCCTCTTGGCCGCCTTCGCCATGGCCCAGGAATACGGTCACCAAAGCTACGGTCACGAGAGCTATGGTCATCATGAACCTGCTATCTCCACCCAGAATCAAGTACTCCATGCTTACCATCCAGTACCTGTGGTCTACAAGAAGGAGTACCAAGGTCATCACGGATCTTACTAAACCTTTTATCTACCTTTACTTTTTCCCTATTCCTTACAAATTCCCTCAACTTTCAAACTTCCTACTGTTTCGAAAAATGTAAAAACTTACAAAAATATATGTTTTTATAATTAAAAATCTAAATGTTGTATTTCGTATGTTGTCATTTCCAACCCGATTAATCAATAATGACAAAGATTATCAACTTAATTTAGGAACTGCGTCTTCTTAGCGCGGTTCCGTTCATAACTCTAGTGCTATTAGGAAATGAGTAGAAGCAGTTATTGGTAAGTCTTGATCTTTCAAGAAAAATATAAAATGACATCTCAAAGAGAAAGAAGATTTAAGGCGCCACAACAGGAAACTCATAGCATTCTAAGCAGAAATGACTCCCCCCACCTTCTTGACGTTCTCCATGGAAAACACTATTACCAATACGTTTCTCATTTTCATACGTTACTTTATTAAAATACTAATTTTACTATTAAATGCAATTAAAAAACAATAACCAATTAAAACGTTAGGTAAACAGTGACAAAACCCCTTTGAAAAGAACGAAACTTACAATTTTCAAGTTTTAAGCATTTATTTCTCGGGTTGACATCACCCTATCGATAATTACATTTGAACGTTTTTTGTAGGAAGTTTAGTAAGCTTTCAAATGGTCACACCCCGTTTACACCGATTTCCCAACCGTTTTCGAGATATTTTAGAAAATGTAGGAAAATCCCAAAACTTTTCATGCCTGTTAATGAAATATTTTATTTCTAGTACTTCCTTAACTCAAAACGGAACCAAAATTTATCTATGTTAGATTAGATGAATATCATACGACTGGAACAAGTTTCAACTAAATTAGTCGTTTCTGAGTACCCAAACTAAAAATTAATTTGGAAAAATATGTGTTTCAATTTTTCTCGAAAACGGTTGCAGATATCGCTTTATAAATGGTTTCATTCGCTTTTTTTTTTTATGTTAAGAAACCAATAAAAAGGTTACCAGTATGCGTATGAAATCGAAAACGTAAGCCTGGGAGGGGGGGGGGTTAGGCCATATATATACAGGGAATAATTTGGTAAGAAATTTGTTAAAAAGAGCTGCGCTGAATAGTTGCGATATTTAACTTACCAAATTATTCCCTGTGACAATCAATATGGCCTAACCCCCCCCCCCCCCCCAGGCTTACGTTTTCGAATTCATATGCATACTGGTAACCTTTTTATTGGTTTCTTAACATAAAAAAAAGTGAATGAAATCATTTATAAAGCGATATCTGTAACCGTTTTCGAGAAACATTGAAACACATATTTTTCCAAATTAATTTTTAGTTTGGGTACTTAGAAACGATAAATTTAGTTGAAAAATATTCCAGTCGTATGATATTCATCTTACCTAAGATGGATAAATTTTGGTTCCGTTTGGAGTTAACCCATTAGGTGGCAGCGTCCTATTTATAGGATAGTCACTGTTCATGACCTGACAGAATCAGGAGGTGCTGTGAAACTTCCCTTTACCCTCAAATCATATCAGGATATGTCAGTCTAAGAGTTCCAAGTGTTTAAACCTTCACTCTTCCAGTATCCTCCAAGCTGTGGGATAATAAAGTAGTCTTCTACAACTGTTGCCTAACTCCTTATTTTCTTTGTCTCTTATTCCTACTAAAAAATAGGTAACTTTTTATGGTATTAAGTAACTTTTTCTTTCATTATCTGAATTAGAACTGTTGAAAATATTATTCTAAGGTATAGTTTATTGAAAATATATTTTCATCTAATTTTTCTTTGCAATTGAATCGACTGTCCTATAAATAGGACGCTGCTACTATGAATATATTTTTCCTATGTGTAGAATACGTCTATTCCTTCAGTTTTCAATACAATGGAGGATGCAGTGGCCTATTTATTTTTGGAAGAAATAGAAACCGATATATTAGCATTACTACCAGATGTCTTGAAAGTCAGCGACCAAGAGGAAATGGAAGATGAAGAACTGGGACCATCATTTGTCTGTAACATGCCTGGCAATATGGAACTAAATCTTCCGGATGACCAACCATAAGGTAACATAGATGATATAAGTCTCAGCTCATCAAGCTCAGAAGAAGAGAAACCTATAAATGCACCACCCATTCAAAAAAAAAAAAAAATAATATATTCAATAAAACAATTATGAATTCTCCCCAAAACAAAACTTTGAAAGGAAAATTATCTCAGGAGAAATATGTTATCTATAATTTTAGTGAAATAGGAGACAAGGCCAAAATACAATTTCAAAAGAAAAGAGAAGCCTAAAGGAGGTTCGCAGGATGATTGTGGTGTATTCGAAGCTCAGAGCAAATGCTGGTGAGAGTGTTAGAAGACCACCAGTTTCAGGAAGTTCCACAGCCTGGGGAAGTGTTGGAGGGTGTGAGGCTAGACGGAAAGGGCTTCCTCATTTGGAAGAGAGAAAAGCAACATAGATGTCAATTTGCTGATTGTAAATGAAAATCTTGGACATTTCGCACGAATTGTTTTCCAAAATTTCATTAAAAAAAAAAGTTGATAACCCTAGAATATATGTATTTTATTTGTATATATGTATTATTATGTAGCCATTCTATTTTATGTAAAAATATGTTAAAATAAATATCATATTTTTCGTACATTATATTTCAGTAATATTACCGTAACTTGGGGTCTCCCGTGGTCTAGTGGCTAACGCGCTACATTCATAAGCGGGTGATGTTGGGTTCGATCCCCACCGGCGCCAGAAATTTTCTCATCTCAGGGCTCGCTGAGAAAATTCTTGGCTGCACCCTGGACGTCAGCGCTAATGGCCGAGATTTATGTCGATGCGCCGTAAAAAAAAAAAAAAAAAAAAAAAAAAAAATTACCGTAACTTATCCCAAATGGAGCAGCGTCCTATATATAGGACAGCTAATATTTCAGAAAGTAATTGTTGGAATTGATTTTAATTTTGTGCAGATGCTATTCTAAGGTATATAAACACTCTGTTAAAATTTTATTAAAAAATTCCAAAAAATAAAAATTGGCTACTTAATGGGTTAAGGAAGAACTAGAAATAAAATATTTTATTAACAGGCATGAACAAATTTGGGATTTTCCTACATTATCTGCAATATTTCGAAAACGGTTGGGAAATCGGTTTAAGTGGAAGGTGACCATTCGAAAGCTTACTAATTTCCCAACAAAAAAAGTTAAAATGTAAGTATCGATGGGTGATGTCAATCCGAGAAATAAGTGCTTAAATCTTCAAAATTGTAAGTTTTGTTCTTTTCAAGGTTTTTTTTTTTTTCACTGTTTACCTAAAGTTTTAATTGGTTATTGTTTTTAGCGCGGTTCCTCCCTTCCTTCATAGGGAGGAACCCCGCTTATAAGGTTGATCTCATGAAACAATCCGGAAGTGCCGACTAGAAAATTTTGCTTTTCAGAACCCCTAGAGACCGAAATTAACGGTAGTTCAAATTTATATATATATATATATATATATATATATATATATATATATATATATATATATATATTTGTCTGTTCGCTCATTTCCGGCCCCCCTAATTGTCTGATTTTGATGAAATTTGGTACAAAAATCTTTCGTCTAATTTGAAAGGTCGAGTTCGTTAACCAGCAGAACATGGTTTTCGGAGCGGATGTCGTGCGAAAAAAATCGTTCCGCTTACTTCATATGCTTGCAAGCACTCGTTTTATAGGCTTCTTGGCCAAGGAAAACGAATGAAACCATTTTCAAGGCAATAGCTTTAACCGTTTTCGAGAAAATTGGAAAAATAGTTGTTGAATACCGTTTTTGATTTGGGTACTTTGAATCATGGGATTCAGTTGAAACATTTTCTGCATGTTCAAGTTTCATCAAAACTAATATGTTGAAATTTTGGTTACGTTTGGAGTTAAGGAAGGGTTAGAATAAAATATTTTATTAACAGACATGAAAAGTTTTGGTAACTTTGTAAATTTTCCTTAATATCTCTAAAACGGTTGAGAATCTTGGATAGCGGAAGTTTACCATTCGAAAGCTGACTAAATGCTCTACAAAAAAGATTCTTAAGAAATTTTTGATTAGGCATTGTCAATCGGAGAAATAAGTGCTTAAAACTTCAAATGTTTTTGTTTTGTTCTTTTGACCGGGTTTTCGTAGTTGTTTAGCTCACATTTTAATGGGTTGTTGATTTTTTAATTGCATTTATTTATAGAATTGTATTACTGTAGAAGAAATCATGAAAATTAGAAACATTTTGCTATTTGTTTTGATATTTGAAATAACTATTTGTAGTTGTTGGGTTTGCCAACCAGTGGTTGGTGCCATTGCAGGTATAAGGGTACGCTGCCCCTGTGTAACGGGCCCTTTGTTTACGGGGGAAAGGTTGAACCAAAATAATAACGGTTTCTATTTCAATCTTCCCAAATGACACTAGGGATAAAAACTGAACCACGCTAAGATTTTTATGTTGGACTCACTAAATTAAGTTGATATTCTTTGTCATTATTGATTAATCGGGTTGGAAATGACAACATACGAAATACAACATTTAGATTTTTAATTATAAAAACATATATTTTTGTAAGTTTTTACATTTTTCGAAACAGTAGGAAGTTTGAAAGTTGAAGGAATTTGTAAGGAATAGGGAAAAAGGAAATGTAGATAAAAGGTTTAGTAAGATCCGTGATGACCTTGGTACTCCTTCTTGTAGACTACAGGTACTGGATGGTAAGCATGGAGTACTTGATTCTGGGTGGAGATAGCAGGTTCATGGTGACTATAGCTCTCCTGACCGTAGCTTTGGTGACCGTATTCCTGGGCCAAGGCGAAGGCTGCCAAGAGGATGAAGAACAAGGACTGAAACATATTACCAAAGGTAATGCAATATATATATATATATATATATATATATATATATATATATATATATATATGTTGGGGCGCGGACTTTAAGACTTAGGGTACAAAGTACGTCGTACCCCCACCTCCCTAATATACCAGCGCAGTTCGTTTCCAGATCTAGAGTAGATCACATCTCATTCTTATAGCTCGGGACTGCCCCCTCATTTCCCATTACGTTCCGGCCTCTCTTCTCTCTTTACTTTCCAGGAGCTGCTAACAGGGCCCTGTTTCTTCAGCAGCTGGCAACGTAATGGTAAGTTTAATTGTTTTTTCTCATACTCTGAACCCATCCCTCAAACCACGTGCTGAGGATTAATTTTTCAATCCCCAGCGCGTACAATTTTTGGTCCTCCGGGCCGCGGATTGCGTAAGTAATCCGTGGAGATTTAACCACGACTAATCCGAATCGCGGAATACATATTAGTTCCCTATTTTATAGAATTAGAATTTTTATTCGTCCAACTTCAAGATGTCGAAGCGAGACCCCATTAAACAACTAGCTATTTTAAAGGAAAAGCGCGAGGCCATGTTCGCAATGGCATCCAATTACTTAAAAAGGGCTACAAATTTAGAAAAGGAAAATTTTCGCGATTTCGCCCCTACGTATATCAAATTGGATCAAATGGAAAATAATTTCTATAGAATACAGGATACGATTATGGAAATTAACGCGGAAGTTTCTATAGAAACTGAGAAATTGGAAGTTCAGAATGTTTGCGTAGCCTTCGATGACGTCATACATTCCATACGCAGTACATATCTTAGGCTGGACAGGCTGTATCCCGAAGCTCCGACAGGCGCGTGCCTGCAGGAGAAGCCTATTCTTCAAACCAAATCCTTTCTCCCTAGGATAGAAATTCCACGTTTTTCGGGGAAAATCGAAGATTGGACTACCTTCATATCACTCTTTAACAGTATAGTCGATACCGACGAATGCCTGACGCAAGTTCAAAAATTTCAGTATTTGAGGTCGGTACTCGACGGAGAGCCTCTATCTCTTATATCAAATTTCCAACTTACAACAGAAAATTACGCTTTAGCATTGCAGGTGCTTAAAGATCGATACCAGTCAAACAGACGTCTGGCCGCATATTATATAAATCAAATTTTGTTCTTTTCTCCCATTACGACATCTAACCATAATTATCTGCAGAAATTCATTAGCGTACATTCCAATTCTGTAAATGCACTGAAAGTGCTTGATATAGCAAATTTAGAAGATGTTCTTCTTTTTCATTTGGCCTATAGGAACTTAGATCGTTCCACTCAGATTGCATTCGAAAATCATTTCAAATCAGTAAATGTTCCAACTTTTAAAAATTTACTTGATTTTGTAATAGAACGTGCTAGATCATCTGAGATAATGCAAGATCTCGGGAAAAAAGGTAGAATTACTCAGAGTAAACAAGTTAATACTTTCCTAACTAATTCGAATAAAATAGAACGAGAAGATCCCAGCTGTCCCATTTGTAAACATTCTCATAAGATAACATCGTGTCCTCAGTTAATTAATTGTCAACTCAATAAAAAATATGAAATTTTAAAACGCCTAAAACGATGTTTTAACTGTCTTGGTGCACATATGAAAAATCAATGCAAATCGAAAAATGTTTGTAGATCGTGTAGTAGATCCCATCACACCTTATTACACCCTTCTAATTCTTATTCAACTTGTAATAATAATCCAAATGATAATTTAAATTCTTGTGATTCTAATTCCAACGATGCGATAACTCCCACTTTTATCACTAATGAAGAGCCTAGAAATAATTCCGTTACTTTATCTTGTCATTCTGCTAATTCCATAACGGTACTTCTTGGAACTGTGAAAATGTTTATAAGAGATTCAAGTGGACGTCAACAACCGATTCGAGGAATATTAGATTCTGGATCTCAAATTTCAGCTATATCTCTCGGAGCTGTCAAGCGTCTAGGATTCAAAAAATTGAAAAATTCTATCTCGCTTTCTGGGATATCCAATGTTGCTACACCCACATATGGAGCTGTAGATTGTATCTTGTCTCCCCGTGACAACTCTAAAAGAGAATTTAAAATACAATCTGTTATCTTATCAACCATTTCTAACGACCTAATGCAACAAAGTCTACCGGGAGAGGTAATAAACAGATTTAAAAATTTAAAATTAGCCGATGATACATTTTTTGAAAGTTCTCCAGTAGAATTCATAATTGGAAATGATTTATATCCATTCATTCTAGAAAACGAGCCTATTACAATAATTAAGGGTAACCCTTCAGCAATAAACACTGTTTTTGGTTGGGTTATCGGTGGTAATGTTATCAATCCAGAAAATAAAAACCCAAATAAAGATTCTGCTATATGTTCCTTGATGGCTATAACTCCTTCTTTGGATTCTTTAGTTTCCAAATTCTGGGAAACTGAAGAAGTGAGTGCATCCATTCCTATAAACCCTGAAGATGAATTCGTTGAAAATCATTTTGTGACCACTCATTCCAGAGACACTTCTGGTCGCTATGTAGTGTCATTGCCTTTCAAACCTAATGCTCCAATTTTGAGCGATAATCGCAACCAAGCGCTAAAATATTTTTTAAATTTAGAAAGGCGCCTTTCTCGAACTCCTGAGATTATGTTTGACTATAATAAATTTCTAAACGAATATTTAGAATTGGGTCACATGGAAATAGCCAATTCCTCTTCTAGTTTCATATTACCTCATCATTGTGTGCTTAAAGAATTTAGTTCTTCTACAAAAATAGCGAGTTTCCCACCAGCAAATTGGTCGCACGTTTCGACTGACCAGAACCCCACCGATATAGCCACTCGAGACTGCTCTCCGGAGCATTTTTCAGAAAACTCTTTGTGGTGGAGAGGTCCCTCTTTTTTGAGAAAAATTCCCAGCGAATGGCCGTCCACGCGGGTCGTCAGTCCTGAGGAAGAAATACCAGAGCTGAAACCGCTTAAAGTGTTATTATCCGCCTCTGTTCCATCACCTTACCTAATCGAGTTCATAAATAAGTTTTCTTCTTGGCTTCGTTTGAAATATGTTCTAGCATATGTTTTGAGATTTGTTCACAACATTAGATCAAGTAGCACGCGTCATAAGGGCGCTCTTTCTGTCAAAGAGTTAACGTTAGCAGAAGACCTGATATTATCGTTGGTGCAGAAAGACAGTTTCCCATTTTTATTTGTTTCTAATTCAACTGTTCCTTCCAATATAGCATCCCTGTCCCCATATCTCGATAAAAAGGGACGTATAAGAGTTGGTGGCCGCTTGAGGTACTCAAACTCAAGTGAGTCCGCTAAGCATCCTATTCTTTTGCCTAAAAAATCAAGAATATCTGAACTCCTCTGCGACTATTATCATTTAGTTTCCTTGCACTCAGGACCTAGGACTACTCAAAGTTTGATCCAGCGATATTATTGGATAATTTCTCTTCGCGATCTAGTGCGCAAGCGCATCCACAAGTGCCTTACATGCCACAAGTTAAGAGCCTCAGTTACGCAGCCAGTTATGTCTAATCTGCCTTATCCAAGAGTCAATGTCTCAAAGCCTTTCACAAGCACCGGGGTGGATTTCGCTGGCCCATTTCTCATTAAGGAAAGCAGCAGGAAAAATGCTGCTGCTAAAAAATGCTATTTATGTCTTTTCGTTTGCTTCAGTACTAAGGCTGTCCATCTGGAAGTTGTTTCCTCTCTGTCGACCCAAGCATTTATCGCTACTCTAGACAGATTTGTTGCGAGACGAGGTCTCCCCCACGACATTTATTCAGACTGTGGACGTAATTTTGTTGGTTTTTCTCGACACCTAAAAGAAGTTTATGATCAGATGAAGGCTTCCTCTCCTGGAATTAGCGCATTTCTCGCATCCCGCAGCATAAGATGGCATTTTAATCCTCCTTATGCACCTCATTTTGGTGGCCTTCATGAAGCTGGCATAAAATCTGCCAAACTCCTTTTGGTACGAATGCTTGGCCGGAATCCTGCTCTAAGTTACGAGGAACTCACTACTCTAGTTGCGCGCATTGAAGCCGTCTTAAATAGTCGTGCACTCTATCTCTCTTGCCCTCATCCTCTTGATGATCCTGATCTTCTAACCCCTGGTCATTTCTTGGTGGGCGGCCCTCTCCTAGCCGTTCCAGAACCTCTAGAAGAAAGTACCTCATATGCATCACGTTGGACAAGGGTCAAGTCGTTATATGCGTCCTACTGGAGACGCTGGACTTCTGAGTATTTAAACACACTCATGCAAAAACAGAAGTGGACGAAGTGCTCCGAAAACCTTGCCGTAGGCGACATCGTTTTCCTCAAGGAAAATTCTTTACCACCCCTCGCATGGCCTATTGGCCGGGTTGAAGCCGTACATCCAGGATGTGACGGCGTGGTGCGTGTGGTGTCAATCCGCACAACCCATGGCACTTATGTCAGGCCAGTAACAAAACTACTGTTGCTGCCACATTAGTTGTTTGTTTTTTTTTTCCTCTTTATCTCGCAAGATGCATTCATTTATTTTTCTATTATTTCACAAGTGTTTTGTTGTCTCTCTTTCTTATCGCCAAGCGAGGCTTTATTATAATTTGCCAAAGGATTCATCCCTCCTTAGTCCTCATCCTCTCCGTGGGCTTCCCGCGAAGAAGTCTTCCATGACAGCCCCCTTGGAAGTGAAGAAGTTGCGTTTCCTTTATTCCTACTTCTCTCTCCATACTTTTTCGTGATGAACCTTTGGATGTTAACCACATATTTACTATTATAATTTATTTTCTTCTTTCTCAAGATTTCTTATTTCTCTTTTTAAGAAACTATCGTTTCTTGGTGGGCGGTATGTTGGGGCGCGGACTTTAAGACTTAGGGTACAAAGTACGTCGTACCCCCACCTCCCTAATATACCAGCGCAGTTCGTTTCCAGATCTAGAGTAGATCACATCTCATTCTTATAGCTCGGGACTGCCCCCTCATTTCCCATTACGTTCCGGCCTCTCTTCTCTCTTTACTTTCCAGGAGCTGCTAACAGGGCCCTGTTTCTTCAGCAGCTGGCAACGTAATGGTAAGTTTAATTGTTTTTTCTCATACTCTGAACCCATCCCTCAAACCACGTGCTGAGGATTAATTTTTCAATCCCCAGCGCGTACAATATATATATATGGACAATTTTTATAATTGGATTAATTTCTTAGTAGTATACTTCTTAAAGCTACTACTGTTAGCTGTAATGTTTCAGCAAATCTAGTCCTACATTGAGATAAAATGAATGATTACTATAGAGATATCTATTTATGAATGAATCTAGTATAAATACCTTGATGAAGTACATTCTTGCTAATTATGAATGAATTATCTAATGAGACTGATATAGTATCCAGGAACCTGGGGATATATATAGCTATTCCCCCACCACAGTTGTTTTAGAAGGGACAGCTGATTTAGTGTCATAGTCAGGGACGGTGGATTTCCAGATTGGAAGAAACTAGTTTTCCTATCAATTCGGAATAGATATGGATTACTAACCTTAGGTTTTCTTATCAATTAGTGATAGATATGTATTACTTTGTTTAATTTCAACCATTTGCGTATCTTACCCGAATTTACTGTATATTACTACCTGATACGGGATAATATACGAATACAAATTCGAAATGAGTAATAGCTTCGCGAATAAAACTTAGACTTTTGCTATTCGACAGTTAAAAGTCCGACTCGCAGGAACTGCATCATCTTAGCGCGGTTCCATTCTTATCCATAGTCTAATTTGGAAAGATTAAAATAGAAACAGTTATTATTTTGGTTCCACCAGTCATGAAAGGTCTTGATTTATGATCTTACCTAGAAGGGTCGGCTAACATTAGAAAGGGTCCCGCTAGTTACAAGGTCTTGGAAATCTATATTTCTAACAATAAATTGTTTTTCTATTTTACTTAACCTGTTTTATTGTCAAATACATTATCCAACTATAAGCAATTAAAAATAAGAAGGACTAAAAACAGACAAAAAGAACCGTTCAAATCAACGAAATCAATTATTTCAAAGTTTTAAGCTCTTATTTCTCCGATTGACATCGCCTTTTTGTAGAGCATTTAGTAATCTTTCCAAAGGCAATCTTCCGTTTACCAAGATTCTCCACCAAGTATCAGGTAACAATAAAACCATTTTCACATGTAAAATATAGTTTTATTAAGAAATACCGACCGAACCCTGACAATTCCTACCTTTGCATCTACCAACGGTCAACCATCCCCTCGAAATATATTTTTTAGGTGTTCCACATTAATAAAAACTAAGATTTTAAAGTTGTCGTACATCAGAAATGAAATTATTCGAAATGAAAAATGTTATGCTTATTTCGTTACACATTTTCAATTTACAGAATCTGGTTAAAAGAAATTTGCAATGCACACTTAAACCAGTATTAATTAGTACTCCTTGAATAGAAACAGGACTGGGGTTTAGATGAAATCTGCATGAGTGAAATCATCACCAGTATGCAAAGACAAGGAGATACCCAGGCTTGTTACATTTGGGCATGTAGCATTTGAAAATAGGTAGTTCCTACTTTTTGGTAGCCTTGTAGAGGTTGGAATCAAGAGATCTAGGAAAGTCTGGCAGTATCTAAGATTCATCAGTAGTTGAAGGCAGAGATGGGCATAATTTTATTTATAAATAAAAATACGAATTTATTCGTACTGTCATATATTTGTGAATACGAATATAAATAAATTCGTATTCATAAGTGTGAATACGAATTTATTTTTATTCACTTATATTAAATTACAAATAAAATTTTATTCGCAAATTTTTCTGCGAATAAAAATAAATTCACAGAAAAAATTGTAAATAATCACAAAAAAATGTGAATATTTACAAAAAATCAAGTGATTACAAAAAAACTCACATTAAAATATACGAATAAAAATTTATTCACATTATAATTTGTGAATAAAAATTTATTCACAATAAAATTCGCAAATAAATCATGAATTTATTCGTATTAAGATGATATTACGAGAGTTATTGAAGGTGTTTTTTTTTCTAGGTTATTAGCGCCTAAATTTTTTGTTTACCCCGAGTCCGCCGCGGGACCACCAACCATGCTGTAGGGTCACAGTTTGTCATCTGTACCTCCATCAAAAAAAAATCACCTTCAATAACTTTCGCAATATCATCTTAATACAAATAAATTCATAATTTATTTGCGAATTTTATTGTGAATACATTTTTATTCACAAATTATAATGTCAATGAATTTTTATTCGTATATTTTAATGTGATTTTTTTTGTAATCACTTGATTTTTTGTAAATATTCACATTTTTTGTGATTATTTACAATTTTTTCTGTGAATTTATTTTTATTCGCAGAAAAATTTGCGAATAAAATTTTATTTGTATTTTTATATTTAATATATGTGAATAAAAATAAATTCGTATTCACACTTATGAATACGAATTTATTTACATTCGTTTTAACAAATATATGAAGTACGAATAAATTCGTATTTTTATTTATAAATAAAATTATGCCCATCTCTGGTTTAAGGTAAGATCTGACCAGCTGTACACGACTCGCACTTACTTATCGACGACTATAGTAGATACTTATATTACACATTATAATGTGTAATATGAGTACATAACAACAACATGAACATTGTAATAATATATTATTACACTGTTCATGTTGTTGTTTTCCGCTACAGAATGATTCACTAATTAATAGGTATTTTACGCTGCAATTTCCTCATGGTTGAAAATTTAGTTTGTATCTGTACTATTTATGTTCGGATTTAGTTTGTATCTGTACTATTTATGTTCGGATTTAGTTTGTATATGTACTATTTATGTTCGGATTTAGTTTGTATCTGTACTATTTATGTTCGGATTTAGTTTGTATCTGTACTATTTATGTTCGGATTTAGTTGATGATTGAAGTAAATTTGGGCGATGTTAGTCAAGTCATGTGTTGACAGTATGTTTCATTAGAATATAGATGTATTAATCTTAATGATACATATATTTGCTTTTCTAATTTATATAAATAATATTAGGCAGATAAGTAAATAAAGCATCTTCGTGTGGATTGTAGGGGTCTGTTAAATATCTTTGTATTTTTTAAATATAATAAACGCATAGCATGTATGCCTTAAAGTCGTCATTTATGTCTTAAAGTCGTCACAAATTTAGTTGTTTACACTAGCTCTCATAACCTGCATAACAGTGACCTTTAGTGCTTAATAAGTTCTTTCCTAGTTAAATCCGACGTTTTTTTTTTTTTTTTTATGGTATTCGTGTTTAGTGCATCAAAATACGATATTGTACAAAATTTGAAAGAAATCGGTTTGGAGGGCGTGAAACTGCATTTTTACCGAAGATTCTACAGATAAGATTAGATGATCCAGCAGTACAGAGTTGCTGAAGCAGGTGATATACATTTATCACAGGTCGCGAAGTACTTCAAAATAGGTCGGCCAGACACAAAGATTTCTTCACCTGCAGAACTTCACACATCCTTTGAAAAGAGAAATGAAATGTCTATAGAAGAGGATCTGTTATATTGGGGAGGAAGACTGGTGATTCCGGCAAGAATTCAAAAATCAGTCCTTGGGGTTTGACCCCGGGAAGCGGGCAGTTGCAAGATACCGTGTCTGGTGGCTAAATATTGATATTCACTCTCTCGTTCAAAGCTGTTCATCATGCCAATAACACAGATTGATAGAGGCAGAGGTATATTTGTTCTCATGGAGTGTGCCCTCAGAAGCGTAGAGCAGTCTACACTTTGATTTCTGTGTACCTTTTGAAGGTAAGTATTGGCTGCTCTTGGTGGACGCCACAAATAAATGGCTGGACATTTAGCCAATGGAGCGCCTGACTTCAGATAAGACCATTCGCATATTCAAGAGTATTTTTCCAAGGTTCGGGATTCCTCGTAACTTGGTAAGCGACAATGGAACACAAATGACTTGCGTGGAACTTCAAGGACACAACATCAAGCACATTACATCAACACCTTATCACCCAAAGAGAAATGGGTTAGCGTGAAGTTGGTACTTCTAAGGAAGGAATGAAAGTACCGAGACCAACAAGTCATCTGAAACCCCATTAGCAGACTTACTTCAAGGACACAACATCAAGCACATTACATCAACACCTTATCACCCAAAGGGACATGGGTTAGCGTGAAGTTGGTACTTCTAAGGAAGGAATGAAAGTACCGAGACCAACAAGTCATCTGAAACCATTAGCAGACTTACTTCAAGGACACAACATCAAGCACATTACATCAACACCTTATCACCCAAAGGGAAATGGGTTAGCGTGAAGTTGGTACTTCTAAGGAAGGAATGAAAGTACCGAGACCAACAAGTCACCTGAAACCCCATTAGCAGACTTACTTCAAGGACACAACATCAAGCACATTACATCAACACCTTATCACCCAAAGGGAAATGGGTTAGCGTGAAGTTGGTACTTCTAAGGAAGGAATGAAAGTACCGAGACCAACAAGTCACCTGAAACCCCATTAGCAGACTTACTTCAAGGACACAACATCAAGCACATTATATCAACACCTTATCAGCCAAAGGGAAATGGGTTAGCGTGAAGTTGGTACTTCTAAGGAAGGAATGAAAGTACCGAGACCAACAAGTCATCTGAAACCATTAGCAGACTTACTTCAAGGACACAACATCAAGCACATTACATCAACACCTTATCACCCAAAGGGAAATGGGTTAGCGTGAAGTTGGTACTTCTAAGGAAGGAATGAAAGTACCGAGACCAACAAGTCACCTGAAACCCCATTAGCAGACTTACTTCAAGGACACAACATCAAGCACATTACATCAACACCTTATCAGCCAAAGGGAAATGGGTTAGCGTGAAGTTGGTACTTCTAAGGAAGGAATGAAAGTACCGAGACCAACAAGTCACCTGAAACCCCATTAGCAGACTTACTTCAAGGACACAACATCAAGCACATTATATCAACACCTTATCAGCCAAAGGGAAATGGGTTAGCGTGAAGTTGGTACTTCTAAGGAAGGAATGAAAGTACCGAGACCAACAAGTCATCTGAAACCATTAGCAGACGTACTTCAAGGACACAACATCAAGCACATTACATCAACACCTTATCACCCAAAGGGAAATGGGTTAGCGTGAAGTTGGTACTTCTAAGGAAGGAATGAAAGTACCGAGACCAACAAGTCACCTGAAACCCCATTAGCAGACTTACTTCAAGGACACAACATCAAGCACATTATATCAACACCTTATCAGCCAAAGGGAAATGGGTTAGCGTGAAGTTGGTACTTCTAAGGAAGGAATGAAAGTACCGAGACCAACAAGTCATCTGAAACCATTAGCAGACTTACTTCAAGGACACAACATCAAGCACATTACATCAACACCTTATCAGCCAAAGGGAAATGGGTTAGCGTGAAGTTGGTACTTCTAAGGAAGGAATGAAAGTACCGAGACCAACAAGTCACCTGAAACCCCATTAGCAGACTTACTTCAAGGACACAACATCAAGCACATTATATCAACACCTTATCAGCCAAAGGGAAATGGGTTAGCGTGAAGTTGGTACTTCTAAGGAAGGAATGAAAGTACCGAGACCAACAAGTCATTTGAAACCATTAGCAGACGTACTTTTGTCGTAAAGAAGTTTTTTTATTTATTTATTTTATGAGCATCCGTAACTATAGCCACTTGCTCAGAACAATCATTACATAATATGTAATGTATATATTATATACATACAATTATATTATTACATATCGTCGGTACAAAAGCAAACTAACGAATATGAAAAAATGCATCTTTCATTGTCAATCTTTACTAATTTCTGCTGGACTTATGTACTGCAAATTCTTGAATCTGATTTCACTCTATTAAAGGGAAAGTATTCCACTATCAAAAGGTCAAATCTGCCGAATATTTGACCGACCAAAAAAAAAGTTATGAATGAATATTTTTCCACTCTGAAAAGTGGTGATTTTCGTATTCGTTAGTTTGCTTTTGTATCGACGTGCACATATTATGTGCATACAAACACGTTATTACATATGAACATCATAGTATATAATTTACATTACACTGTATTTATATAGTTCATTTTACATCTAGATATAGGAGAATATAGTTATTTCTTAAATTATACATTTTTTTTTTTTTTTTTTTTTATAATAAAGCGTTTATTAACATCTGCACAAATAATATAGTACAGTGGTTAATTGTGATAAATAAAGGCATTTTTATGATTTCACATAATGAGTATACAGTAAAAAATAGTACATACTTACAATTAACAAAAACAAAACAAATAAAAATAATAAATATCATAGCTAAAAGGAAAAAAAAGGAATAATAATAAAAATAATATTAAAAATATAATAAATAAAAAGATAAAATATAATTGTTTAAATACAAATTTGGAAGGAGCCAATCAAAATTGACATTTCCTAGTTAACCGCTTTTATTTGTCTCGTAATTACAAAGTTGATCACGAGGCGAAGATCTCTTTAGCCTCCTAGGAGGGTTTTCAGGGTGGGATTGAGACGAGAGGGATTCAGCTCTGGGATTCGGATTAGAGATGTAGGTTTTCCGGAAAATTTTCCTAGCCACTAAATATTCGCGGTGCTGTAAAATAAACGTTTATTGTTAGAGACAATGAGTAAGCAACACTGTAGTATTTTTATCAACTACTAGCTGATACCCAGTGTGCCATGCTACACCAACTTTATATTATATAGTTGTAAGGAACAAACATACAACTGGTGGATTTTTTTCACCTTGCCTATTGCACTTCCCGTATCAACCCCTACCTGTGTGCCAAGTTTGGTCAACATCGCTAAAAAGCTGTGGATTTATATGAGGAACAAATTGAATGGCTTTTTCTTTTTTTGTTCCACAATATAGTATCCTTATACTGTGGGAGTGCATTTAGGTTCTGCAGGTTCCATCTTCCAATACTCCCTGCATTACAATCAAAGTAATATACATTTTTTTTATAATTTTTTTTAAGTATAACAATAATAATATTAAAATAGAGAAATATGATAGCGTAATGATAACAACTATAATAATAATACAAATAAAAATAGTAACAATAATATTGAAAAAGAAACAAATTATAATATCAAAATTATAAATTAATTGAAAGAACTACAAAAAAAAAGAATGAATATAAATGAATCAAATAAAATAACTGATTAATGAAAAGAAAAGGTCCGTTCTTGCAATGGCTTATTCTTGCGATTATTAAAACAAAAATCAATCAGGCTTGTGGTCATGAGAAACTGTTCAATTATTTACAGCAGCATTAGTTTTCAAAAACAAATCCACTACTTTTCTCATTTGTTCCGATACTAAACATAAAGGTATGAATTCTGTATATGCACTTTTTTTTTTTTATTCTTTTTATGGCATGTCAACCTTTTCGGTCATTAACGCCATTTCTTTGAGAAGCGAGTAATCCGTGATGGTTATAATCATCAAAGATTATTCGCGAACATATAGATTCTCATTAATAAGCAGTATAATATTACATGAGTCTGATAATGCCAATAATTATTTTTAAATGAATCTTGTCAGGAGCCATTCTCTTCAATGAGCAGCATATCATTTAACTTCGGTGGTGATATTGATTTTAGTTATCTCCGGACTGATTAAATTTTGCTGATTAATTCTGCCTCTTCTAAAAAGTCAAAAAGTCTTGCTATTTGTTTGGGGTCATCGGCTAATATTTCATCAATAGAATCTGGTAGTTGATGCTGTTCTTTTAAATGTTCATAAGCCCTGCAATTCGTGGAAATATGCTTTACTGTGAGTTGCACATTGCAAGACCCGCACACCGGAGGCGCATTCTTTGACATGAGGAAGGAGTGAGTGAGGTTTGTGTGACCTATTCTTAACCGGGTCAACACCACTTCTTTTCTTCTTGTCTCTTGGATTGATGATTTCCAAGGTTTAACACTTCTTTTAATTTCGCGAAGTTTATTCTCTCTCACTCCTTCCCAGTCTGCTTGCCATGCACCCCAAACCGCGGCCCGCGAATGTGCAATCATATCATTCTTTGGAACTTTATGCAGCGGTATACCCTCTCTAACTACTCTCTTCGCCAAAGTGTCTACATGCTCGTTTTTATGAATACCACAGTGTCCGGGAATCCAGACAAAGGTCACTTTCTTTTTAAGTTGATATAATTTATGAATTGTTTCTAGTATATTTATTACTTGTGGGTGCGTTGAGTATGGATCACCTATAGCAAGGAGAGCAGAAAGAGAGTCCGTGCATATTATGAGATGGGGCTCTATTGTTGAACTGATATTTAGAGCTTTATCAATAGCAAGTAGCTCAGCTGTATAATTACTGGAGACCGCCGGGAGAGCGAACATGTAAGATTCTGACGAGGTAAGTACAGCTGCCCCAACTCCAAGATTGTCTTTGGAGCCGTCCGTGTAAATTTCTTGTCCTTCAGCCAGTATGTTCATTAATTTTCTGTATTCTATGAGAAATATGTAAGGGTCTGTGTTATTTTTTTTATACTTAGTGAGGGTGAAGTTAATGCAAGGATGGGGTAATAGCCAGGGCTCTATGGATGTAACAGATTGATGATCTATTGCTGGTATAGTAGTATCAAGTTCTAATAATAAATTGTGGATTCTTGAAGAGTAAGATTTTAGTGTTAGGCGGTTTCTATGATTATTATTAAGATATTGGTTTAGAGGATGGTGCTGTGAAGCTCTAATTGTGAAGTAGTAACTAAGCAACAGCTGATTTCTCCTGTACTGTAATGGGAGTTCTCCTGCTTCTACATACAGACTGGATATAGGGCTCGATCGGAAAGCTCCGGTTGCAAGTCTAAGTCCGCTATGATGGACTGTGTCTAACATCTTTAATGTTCTACTTGATGCGGAGTCATAGGCTATGCAACCGTAGTCCAATTTCGCTCTAATGAAACATTTATAGAAAAGTAACATAGATGTACGGTCAGCTCCCCAAGAGGTAGAGCTTAAGCACTTAAGTAAGTCTAAATTTCTTAAGCAGCTTGATCTTAGAGTCTTGATATGAGCTGTCCAATTCAAACCCCTATCATAGATTAGGCCAAGAAACTTAGCGCTGTCACTGGTTTTTACAGCTGTGTTATTTATATATAGACTGGGGCTATTATTTATTCTCCTGCGGGAGAATAGTACACTAATTGTTTTTTCCGTCGAGATTGTAAAACCGTTTTGTTTAAACCATAGGTTGACTGAATCTAAGGTTTTCTGGATGGTTGTGTGGAGTGCATCGATGGATTTATCTGCGTAGTATATCACCAGATCATCAGCATACAACATTGCTTTGACTGGATTTTTAATCTCTCGCAAAATATGGTTTATTGCCACAGAGAAGAGGAAAGCGCTAACTACACTTCAGCTTCAGAGTGAAAAAACCATACATTTTATTTTTTCATGTGATAGTGTATACCTTTTAGAATAATAATAAAAAAATATTTTAGTGATTTTCTTTTTATCGTTTGATGATATTCCACTTAGTGTGGAACGCCATATTTAATTTTTACAAAATGCATTTTAACACTTCAGGATTTTTTCAGAACATTTGTAATTACTTTATGCTTATATTATTTTTTTTTTCTGGCTTCCATATTTATTGAAGTATTGTCATAGAAAATGTCATCAACATTGGTCGATAGGTATGATATTTATTCTAGAACTAAGTGCACATCCTTTGTCCAATCGATGATAACTGCGAAATTTGAAATACTTTAGCAGAGCATAAAATTAAACTATTTGAGATTGAGAAAAACTATTTTATATTCTTACTTATATCCATGAAAGGAATGAACATGCCAAGTTTCATTAAAATCTGAGATCATGAGTGTCAAATCCTATTTTTTTGGGTTGATTTGACATGGAATGACCCAAATGTTTAAATATCATGTCACACATAGATGATTTTAGGTGGTACGTTAAAGAACTAAAAGTATTTAAATTATTAAAGTTCTGTACAGATCCATGGGTTAATGTTGAAGGCATAGTTTATGTTAAGCAAATGCATGAGATGAAATGCAATTCACAAATACAAAAAAATTAACTATGGAAAACAAACGGGAAACTCCAAATCAACAGATCAAATACTTAATATTTCAAATTACTTACTAATATATGATATTAATCCAAAATCTGAGAATATAAGGTTATAATTTAGATAATCAAAACATTTTTCAACAGATCAAAAACTTAATATTTTAAATTACTTATTAATATATATTAGTCAAAATTCTAAGAATATAAGGCTATAATTTAGGTAAACACAAATATTTTACTAAAACTAAAAAGTTTTGGAAATTAGATAAACAAACCAAACTTAAAAAAAAAGGATAATGGTTAATGGCTTCTAGGAGCTCAGTGTTGCTCTACATTTTCATCAGAAATTAATAAAATTGATCTTATATGATATTACTTGTCCAAATCTTGAGAATATAGGCTATAATTTAGGTAAACATACAAAGGTTAAAACTGAAAAGTTTTGTTCGCAAAAGAAGAAGAAAGTTTTTTTGGCTTGCTAATCTCCACCTAGGCAACACTGGAAAGAAAATTACTATTTCTGAACAATTCACTCTTCTTTAATTGACAATTTGGAACTCGTTACTTCCGAACTGTGAAGCCTAAAAGATTTTATATATATGTGATTATATAATGATGTAAAGTCATCAATGAGTTCGAGTTATTCTAATTATCAAGAACATCAACAAATAAATTTGAGACATTATTCAAAATGGCTGTCAGAATATGAACGGTTCAGTGTAGCCAATTTTTCTTGAACAAAACTTTTGACCTAATTTCGAAATTTTACTATTTTGAGCTAGCCTAGGAGATTTCCCGTATCAAGAAGTACATGAGTGCCAAGTTTGGTCCAAATTGGTCAAACGGTGTGGATTTGTATAACGAACAAACAGACAGACAAACTTACAGGTGATTTTTATATATATAGATATTATATTATGTTACCCTTTCGATTTTTCCCCCTTCCAACTAAAATTATAATGAACAAAGTATAGAAATGTGATTTATAAGATTTTAATCATGTATATAGCTGAAAAGATAAAAAATAATAATTCTTTAAAAACTATTATGCATAATTAATATTTCAGTAATTAATTAAAAAATACAATATTGGACTAAATATTTTATTTGCTAAATTGATGTATGAATATACCTATCCGAAATGGAAACAAAATATATTTTAATGAAACTGTATACTTCTCTTCTCTACAAAAAAATAAAAACTTTTTTTTGTATTAATGACACTGACTCATTTAAAAAAAAAAGCTGAAGTACCATAAAAAGTCCAACTCGAAGGAACTGCGTCATCTTAGGGCGGTTCCGTTCATATCCCTATTGGCATTAGCAAAGGAATAGAATCTGAAAGAGGAGGATGTTTAAGGCACCACAACTGTAAACTGACACTATTCTAAGCGGAAATGACTCCCCCGCATTCTCTACGTTTGCGCTATTAGATACAATTAAAACGGTGACAAAACCCCGTTGAAATGAACAAAACTAACAATTTCGAAGCATTTCTGTCTCCGATTGACATCGCCCTATTGAAAAATTACTTCAGAAACTTTTTTCTAGAGAATGTAGTGACCCTTCGAATGGTTATGTTTCATTTACCATAATTTCCCAACCGTTTTCAAGATATTAAGGATAACATACGAAGATTCGAAAACTTTTCATGTATGTTAATGTTAACATTTTTTTTCTAATATGTCATTAACTCCATAAGTAACAAACTTTTAAACACCTTAGCATAGATGAATTTCAAACAAGTATAAAATATTTCAGCAGATTCTCAGAATTCTAAGTACCCAAACCAAAAATGAGTTACAAAAATTATTTTTCCATTTTTCTCCAAAACGATTACAGACATCGCCTTAAACGTGGCTTCATTTGTTTTCCTACATTTGAGACGAATACCTGCAAGCAAAAACCTCTAAAACGTTCGTGTTATGAATTTTTCCATGCGAATTTCGCTCCAAAACGCATGTGTTGGTGACGGATTCTAACGGTTAACGAACTTAAGCTTTTAAATTAGAAAAAAGATGTTTGTACCAAATTTCATCAAATTCGGTCCATATACATATATATATATATATATATATATATATATATATATATATATATATATATATATATAAATCAAGGACATAAACGACAGCACCACAGTAGACAGTTTAGCCAAAAACGCCACTAAACGACAACACTTGGACAAACAGGATACCACGTACCATGACATGCAACTAGAAGCCAAGAAATATATTATGCAACAATGGCAACGGTCTTGGTACAACACGGCAGAAAACAAACTACGAGAAATGAAAAACACAGTAAGTGAATGGACCTCACGCAAAAGAGGCAACAGAAGAGACGAAGTAGTCCTTTGCCGTTTAAGAATAGGCCACTCACGTCTCACTCATTCATACCTCATGACCAAACAGACCATACCGAAGTGCCAATACTGCAACACGACTTTAACTATAAAACACTTACTAACTGAATGCCGGCTTAGACAAAACTTTGACCTACCGGACAGCTTGACTACCTTACTCTGTGATGAGAGCCAATATATAGAAAGAACACTCCAATACTTAAGACAAATTAAACTCTATTACAACATTTAAATAAATATTAAAACTTAAAATTAACCCAAATCTTATTTAAAATTTAATTCAGTGAACGGTAAATTTAATATCTTTATATTTGTAGCATACACAAGGACAGAAAAACTTAGTGACCAAACTACAATTAAAAGAATGACAACTACTAGACAAACAACTATATGAACTAACTATCTAAATAAATAACAGTTATCTGACATTGAACTGACAAAATTCAAAAAAACAGATCCAACTTCCAGAAATTTATACAAAAACACATTCTGTTCACGCTGGAATGAAAACACAGGCCAATTCTTCGTCTATACACTGACGGTTCGAAATCAGCGGAAGGAACCGGAGCAGCTGCTGTAGTGGGAGAAAAAATCGTATCATCAAGATTACCACAAATGACAAGTTCCTACTCAGCTGAGCTCCACGCTGTAATACTTGCACTAGACAATTTACCTAACACTGCCCACAAACACATTACAATATGCACTGACTCACTGAGCACATTACTAACATTACAGGATATTTACAATGACAATCCATTAATAACACTCATACACAACAAGATTTCCCTATTAAACAAGACTGTGACTATGTACTGGCTGCCAGGCCATGAATATATCGATCCCAGTACTCAAGCAGACACACAAGCAAAACTAGCAGCACGAAAAGATCATCTAGACATAGAAAACTCGACGTACCAGGACTTACGGACAGAGGCACAGGCACTGATTTTACAGATGTGGCAGAAGACATAGTACGAAACACGGGACAACAAACTAGGGAGATTAAAGAAACTGTCCGGGAATGGCCTTCCAGCAGCAGATGTAACAGACGAGAAGAAGTCGTTCTGTGCAGACTAAGGATAGGCCATTCCCGACTCACTCACTCTTACCTTATGACTAGACAGGACAGACCAAGTTGTCAGTACTGTAATACACCACTTACGGTTAAACACATCCTCACAGCCTGTAGACAAAGACAAAATGATAACATCCCACAAAACATGCACCAACTACTTACAGATGACAGTCACTACATAGGACAAATATTTGAATACCTCAGACATTTAAACATTTACGACCTCATCTAATTTCGCATGAACGAACTATATCAGTATACAAACATAAATACAACTGATTGAGAACTAAAGCCAACCTCTACAAGGAAGGGACTATGTCCTCTTCTTCTAGTATTAACATTATTATTATTATTTTATTTATTTATTATTATTTTTTTTCTAATGTGAATTTTTGGTGTATTTTCATACATATGTAAAACCCACTTTGCTGTTGAGTCGCCATAGTTGCGAAAAAAATAAATAAATAACAGTTATCTCTACTTGACATCTGACTATTTGACATAAAGCAATGAAACCAACTTGACGTAACCAAATCTACTGGACGTATTACCACAAAGATATCAATCTTCATTGTTCTCTATATGTTTTGTCGCCAATATTGCAAAAACATAAATAAATAAAATATATATCAAGGGGTTCTGAAATGAGACATTTTATAGTGAGCACTTGTGGATTGCATCTTACGGTGAACCTCATTAGCGGGTTTCCTACCTGTGGAGCAAGGGAGGAATCGCGCTAAAACGTGTTGAAAATCAGAACAAATGATCGAATTTTATACATTCAAGAATATATGATTTTGGTCGCAATTTTACAAGCATCTAACTGTGGAACGCTACGATTTTCTTAAATGAAATGAAGAATTCGAGAATGTGTGTTCCTTCAATTTGATTTGTATTATTCATTTATGTTTTAAACATTTTTACAAATATTTTCATCGCTATATTTTTAGTTTTTCGTTAATTAGTTTGTTGTTGCATATTTTTTATTATATATTTAACTTTTGAACTTTAGTTCCTATGCCTACTAGTTGATAAGTACTTTGTATGGAAAGTAACTCAATATAGTTGAGCAACTAAACTTCTTTTTTTTCTTAAAAATAACTTTTTTCTCTCTCTGCACAGAAGAAGAAGCAGAATTTGAAAGGATTACATCAAATGAAGATTTTGTGAAACTCTTGTCTTGTGTTAATCTTTCAATTTATGTGCATCACAATATTTGCATTTACCTGTAATTTTGTTGTCTTTCATGGTATGTTTTTTTTTTTTTTTTTTTTTTTTTTTTAATTCCAGTCTAGTGTTGTTTAGATGAGGCGAATTTTCTTAAAACTGTAGCAGCTAGCACGTAGTGGTGGAGTTTTCTTCTGGATTCCGCTACAACCTCGTTTATCAAATATTAAGAGAAATGAGCAATTCATTTTCTGTGAGTGCTCTTCTATTATGAAATGGGGTGAATTGCCTTTTTATGAGTTATTTCAGAAGCATTATGACAATTGTTAGGTAAAAAATAATCACATTTAATTTTATTCATGTGAATTAAAAAGTTTAATTATAACCTGTAATTTTTGTTTAAGTGGTTCAGAAATTATCTAATATAACAGAATATGGTTAGCTCATGTATGTCCTAGAAGAAATTTACCAAGAAATTGCCTTTTGTAAATGGAAAATTTTCTGGAAAAACACAGCTGAAAATTTTCCAAAACGGAAAACTCCCCCCCCCCCCTATTATTCTATGTTGTAACAATATTTAGCTCACAATTTTGCAATATAGGAAAACAAAATGAAATAAAACCTATGCATAATTAATATAAAGAATAACACCATAACATGTGTTAGTTCTAGTACAATACATAAAAAAATATGCTGCGAGATGGAAAATATGTTACATGCAAAATAAAATATGATACACAGATAAACTTACAGATTACAAGTTATAGATATTTCAAGAATATGTGTTTCGGTTTTTTATGGACATATCTTTTTAATGAATTTTTATTATAATTTCCTAAATTCTTAATTAAATTATTTTTATTTAATTTGCATCTATAAAAAAAGAACTTTTTGGCCTGGTTACGAATAAAGGTTTTTAAGCTAATAATATTAGCTAGCGAATGAAGTTTATTAATTTTTGTATAACGATGGCCTAGAATGAAAACCTCGTATCTAAAAAAAAACGTTAATAACTTTTATACGTTATTAGACGGATAAGATTCTATTTGACAATCCTTGAGTGTCAAAGATACACTATCTTACTCGTCCTGGACTATATCGACGAAGAAGCAAACCTTGTAGCTTTCTCAGTAACCATAATAGCCATCTAATTAGGTATAAAAGTTAATTAATTTTATTTTTGAGATACAAGGTTTTCATTCTAGGCCATCGATAAATCGGTTGGTTAGTTATTATTCGGAGGCATTTATTTTGAATTATTTGTATTTTTTTATAATTGTAATTCGAAGTGTAGCTCCAGACTGTACAAGCATAGGTGAGTATTGGTCGAAGTGTAGCTCCAGACTGTACAAGCATAAGTGAGTATTGGTCGAATGCATAGCTTGTAAATTAGAGTTTTGTTCTGTTTGGAAAGTGTAGCTCCAGACTGTACAAGCATAGGTGACTATTGGTCGAAGTGTAGCTCCAGACTGTACAAGCATAGGTGAGTATTGGTCGAATGCATAGTTTGTAAATTAGAGTTTTGTTCTGTTTGGAAAGTGTAGCTCCAGACTGTACAAGCATAGGTGAGTATTGGTCGAAGTGTAGCTCCAGACTGTACAAGCATGGGTGAGTATTGGTCGAAGTCTAGCTCCAGACTGTACAAGCATAGGTGAGTATTGGTCGAAGTCTAGCTCCAGACTGTACAAGCATAGGTGAGTATTGGTCGAAGTCTAGCTCCAGACTGTACAAGCATAAGTGAGTATTGGTCGAATGCATAGCTTGTAAATTAGAATTTTGTTCTGTTTGGAAAGTGTAGCTCCAGACTGTACAAGCATAGGTGACTATTGGTCGAAGTGTAGCTCCAGACTGTACAAGCATAGGTGAGTATTGGTCGAATGCATAGTTTGTAAATTAGAGTTTTGTTCTGTTTGGAAAGTGTAGCTCCAGACTGTACAAGCATAGGTGAGTATTGGTCGAAGTGTAGCTCCAGACTGTACCAGCATGGGTGAGTATTGGTCGAAGTCTAGCTCCAGACTGTACAAGCATAGGTGAGTATTGGTCGAAGTCTAGCTCCAGACTGTACAAGCATAGGTGAGTATTGGTCGAAGTCTAGCTCCAGACTGTACAAGCATAGGTGAGTATTGGTCGAAGTCTAGCTCCAGACTGTACAAGCATAGGTGAGTATTGGTCGAAGTCTAGCTCCAGACTGTACAAGCATAGGTGAGTATTGGTCGAATGCACAGTTTGTAAATTAGAGTTTTGTTCTGTTTGGAAAGTGTAGCTCCAGACTGTACAAGCATAGGTGAGTATTGGTCGAAGTCTAGCTCCAGACTGTACAAGCATAGGTGAGTATTGGTCGGAGTCTAGCTCCAGACTGTACAAGCATAGGTGAGTATTGGTCGATGTCTAGCTCCAGACTGTACAAGCATAGGTGAGTATTGGTCGAAGTCTAGCTCCAGACTGTACAAGCATAGGTGAGTATTGGTCGAATGCACAGTTTGTAAATTAGAGTTTTGTTCTGTTTGGAAAGTGTAGCTCCAGACTGTACAAGCATAGGTGAGTATTGGTCGAAGTCTAGCTCCAGACTGTACAAGCATAGGTGAGTATTGGTCGGAGTCTAGCTCCAGACTGTACAAGCATAGGTGAGTATTGGTCGATGTCTAGCTCCAGACTGTACAAGCATAGGTGAGTATTGGTCGAAGTCTAGCTCCAGACTGTACAAGCATAGGTGAGTATTGGTCGAATGCACAGTTTGTAAATTAGAGTTTTGTTCTGTTTGGAAAGTGTAGCTCCAGACTGTACAAGCATAGGTGAGTATTGGTCGAATGCATAGTTTGTAAATTAGAGTTTTGTTCTGTTTGGAAAGTGTAGCTCCAGACTGTACAAGCATAGGTGAGTATTGGTCGGAGTCTAGCTCCAGACTGTACAAGCATAGGTGAGTATTGGTCGATGTCTAGCTCCAGACTGTACAAGCATAGGTGAGTATTGGTCGAAGTCTAGCTCCAGACTGTACAAGCATAGGTGAGTATTGGTCGAATGCACAGTTTGTAAATTAGAGTTTTGTTCTGTTTGGAAAGTGTAGCTCCAGACTGTACAAGCATATGTGAGTATTGGTCGAAGTCTAGCTCCAGACTGTACAAGCATAGGTGAGTATTGGTCGAAGTCTAGCTCCAGACTGTACAAGCATAGGTGAGTATTGGTCGAAGTCTAGCTCCAGACTGTACAAGCATAGGTGAGTATTGGTCGAATGCACAGTTTGTAAATTAGAGTTTTGTTCTGTTTGGAAAGTGTAGCTCCAGACTGTACAAGCATAGGTGAGTATTGGTCGAATGCACAGTTTGTAAATTAGAGTTTTGTTCTGTTTGGAAAGTGTAGCTCCAGACTGTACAAGCATAGGTGAGTATTGGTCGAATGCATAGTTTGTAAATTAGAGTTTTGTTCTGTTTGGAAAGTGTAGCTCCAGACTGGACAAGCATAGGTGAGTATTGGTCGAATGCATAGTTTGTAAATTAGAGTTTTGTTCTGTTTGGAAAGTGTAGCTCCAGACTGGACAAGCATAGGTGAGTATTGGTCGAAGTGTAGCTCCAGACTGTACAAGCATAGGTGAGTATTGGTCGAAGTGTAGCTCCAGACTGGACAAGCATAGGTGAGTATTGGTCGAATGCATAGTTTGTAAATTAGAGTTTTGTTCTGTTGGTTTGTAAGTTGGTCTTGTTGAGGTAGTTCAATATGTCATCTATATATTTGCTTCCATTGCCGAGCAATTCAGTCATATTGTAAGGTAAGTCATAGTTTTGTCGCTGTAAACATTCAGTCTGTAAGTGCTTTATAGTCAGCGGTGTGTTACACTGTGTACAGTTCTGCCTTGTCTGTCTCGTATAGAAATACACCACAAAGAACTACAGGGCGAGCACCTGCTGAACTCATGTTGGTTAGGCGGTCGAATTGACCCCTCAAACCTAAAGGAACAGTGGACGATTCCTTAGAGGTGCAGAAGGTATAGGACAGCTAGGCCACGGTCGTTTGAAGAACGGGAGTCTGAGTGGGTAAATTATTTTTATTTAATTTGCATCTATAAAAAAAGAACTTTTTGGCCTGGTTACGAATAAAGGTTTTTAAGCTAATAATATTAGCTAGCGAATGAAGTTTATTAATTTTTGTATAACGATGGCCTAGAATGAAAACCTCGTATCTAAAAAAAAACGTTAATAACTTTTATACGTTATTAGACGGATAAGATTCTATTTGACAATCCTTGAGTGTCAAAGATACACTATCTTACTCGTCCTGGACTATATCGACGAAGAAGCAAACCTTGTAGCTTTCTCAGTAACCATAATAGCCATCTAATTAGGTATAAAAGTTAATTAATTTTATTTTTGAGATACAAGGTTTTCATTCTAGGCCATCGATAAATCGGTTGGTTAGTTATTATTCGGAGGCATTTATTTTGAATTATTTGTATTTTTTTATAATTGTAATTCGAAGTGTAGCTCCAGACTGTACAAGCATAGGTGAGTATTGGTCGAAGTGTAGCTCCAGACTGTACAAGCATAAGTGAGTATTGGTCGAATGCATAGCTTGTAAATTAGAGTTTTGTTCTGTTTGGAAAGTGTAGCTCCAGACTGTACAAGCATAGGTGACTATTGGTCGAAGTGTAGCTCCAGACTGTACAAGCATAGGTGAGTATTGGTCGAATGCATAGTTTGTAAATTAGAGTTTTGTTCTGTTTGGAAAGTGTAGCTCCAGACTGTACAAGCATAGGTGAGTATTGGTCGAAGTGTAGCTCCAGACTGTACAAGCATGGGTGAGTATTGGTCAAAGTCTAGCTCCAGACTGTACAAGCATAGGTGAGTATTGGTCGAAGTCTAGCTCCAGACTGTACAAGCATAGGTGAGTATTGGTCGAAGTCTAGCTCCAGACTGTACAAGCATAAGTGAGTATTGGTCGAATGCATAGCTTGTAAATTAGAATTTTGTTCTGTTTGGAAAGTGTAGCTCCAGACTGTACAAGCATAGGTGACTATTGGTCGAAGTGTAGCTCCAGACTGTACAAGCATAGGTGAGTATTGGTCGAATGCATAGTTTGTAAATTAGAGTTTTGTTCTGTTTGGAAAGTGTAGCTCCAGACTGTACAAGCATAGGTGAGTATTGGTCGAAGTGTAGCTCCAGACTGTACAAGCATGGGTGAGTATTGGTCGAAGTCTAGCTCCAGACTGTACAAGCATAGGTGAGTATTGGTCGAAGTCTAGCTCCAGACTGTACAAGCATAAGTGAGTATTGGTCGAATGCATAGCTTGTAAATTAGAATTTTGTTCTGTTTGGAAAGTGTAGCTCCAGACTGTACAAGCATAGGTGACTATTGGTCGAAGTGTAGCTCCAGACTGTACAAGCATAGGTGAGTATTGGTCGAATGCATAGTTTGTAAATTAGAGTTTTGTTCTGTTTGGAAAGTGTAGCTCCAGACTGTACAAGCATAGGTGAGTATTGGTCGAAGTGTAGCTCCAGACTGTACAAGCATAGGTGAGTATTGGTCGAATGCATAGTTTGTAAATTAGAGTTTTGTTCTGTTTGGAAAGTGTAGCTCCAGACTGTACAAGCATAGGTGAGTATTGGTCGAAGTGTAGCTCCAGACTGTACAAGCATGGGTGAGTATTGGTCGAAGTCTAGCTCCAGACTGTACAAGCATAGGTGAGTATTGGTCGAAGTCTAGCTCCAGACTGTACAAGCATAGGTGAGTATTGGTCGAAGTCTAGCTCCAGACTGTACAAGCATAGGTGAGTATTGGTCGAAGTCTAGCTCCAGACTGTACAAGCATAGGTGAGTATTGGTCGAAGTCTAGCTCCAGACTGTACAAGCATAGGTGAGTATTGGTCGAATGCACAGTTTGTAAATTAGAGTTTTGTTCTGTTTGGAAAGTGTAGCTCCAGACTGTACAAGCATAGGTGAGTATTGGTCGAAGTCTAGCTCCAGACTGTACAAGCATAGGTGAGTATTGGTCGGAGTCTAGCTCCAGACTGTACAAGCATAGGTGAGTATTGGTCGATGTCTAGCTCCAGACTGTACAAGCATAGGTGAGTATTGGTCGAAGTCTAGCTCCAGACTGTACAAGCATAGGTGAGTATTGGTCGAATGCACAGTTTGTAAATTAGAGTTTTGTTCTGTTTGGAAAGTGTAGCTCCAGACTGTACAAGCATAGGTGAGTATTGGTCGAATGCATAGTTTGTAAATTAGAGTTTTGTTCTGTTTGGAAAGTGTAGCTCCAGACTGTACAAGCATAGGTGAGTATTGGTCGGAGTCTAGCTCCAGACTGTACAAGCATAGGTGAGTATTGGTCGATGTCTAGCTCCAGACTGTACAAGCATAGGTGAGTATTGGTCGAAGTCTAGCTCCAGACTGTACAAGCATAGGTGAGTATTGGTCGAATGCACAGTTTGTAAATTAGAGTTTTGTTCTGTTTGGAAAGTGTAGCTCCAGACTGTACAAGCATATGTGAGTATTGGTCGAAGTCTAGCTCCAGACTGTACAAGCATAGGTGAGTATTGGTCGAAGTCTAGCTCCAGACTGTACAAGCATAGGTGAGTATTGGTCGAAGTCTAGCTCCAGACTGTACAAGCATAGGTGAGTATTGGTCGAATGCACAGTTTGTAAATTAGAGTTTTGTTCTGTTTGGAAAGTGTAGCTCCAGACTGTACAAGCATAGGTGAGTATTGGTCGAATGCACAGTTTGTAAATTAGAGTTTTGTTCTGTTTGGAAAGTGTAGCTCCAGACTGTACAAGCATAGGTGAGTATTGGTCGAATGCATAGTTTGTAAATTAGAGTTTTGTTCTGTTTGGAAAGTGTAGCTCCAGACTGGACAAGCATAGGTGAGTATTGGTCGAATGCATAGTTTGTAAATTAGAGTTTTGTTCTGTTTGGAAAGTGTAGCTCCAGACTGGACAAGCATAGGTGAGTATTGGTCGAAGTGTAGCTCCAGACTGTACAAGCATAGGTGAGTATTGGTCGAAGTGTAGCTCCAGACTGGACAAGCATAGGTGAGTATTGGTCGAATGCATAGTTTGTAAATTAGAGTTTTGTTCTGTTGGTTTGTAAGTTGGTCTTGTTGAGGTAGTTCAATATGTCATCTATATATTTGCTTCCATTGCCGAGCAATTCAGTCATATTGTAAGGTAAGTCATAGTTTTGTCGCTGTAAACATTCAGTCTGTAAGTGCTTTATAGTCAGCGGTGTGTTACACTGTGTACAGTTCTGCCTTGTCTGTCTCGTATAGAAATACACCACAAAGAACTACAGGGCGAGCACCTGCTGAACTCATGTTGGTTAGGCGGTCGAATTGACCCCTCAAACCTAAAGGAACAGTGGACGATTCCTTAGAGGTGCAGAAGGTATAGGACAGCTAGGCCACGGTCGTTTGAAGAACGGGAGTCTGAGTGGGTAAATTATTTTTATTTAATTTGCATCTATAAAAAAAGAACTTTTTGGCCTGGTTACGAATAAAGGTTTTTAAGCTAATAATATTAGCTAGCGAATGAAGTTTATTAATTTTTGTATAACGATGGCCTAGAATGAAAACCTCGTATCTAAAAAAAAACGTTAATAACTTTTATACGTTATTAGACGGATAAGATTCTATTTGACAATCCTTGAGTGTCAAAGATACACTATCTTACTCGTCCTGGACTATATCGACGAAGAAGCAAACCTTGTAGCTTTCTCAGTAACCATAATAGCCATCTAATTAGGTATAAAAGTTAATTAATTTTATTTTTGAGATACAAGGTTTTCATTCTAGGCCATCGATAAATCGGTTGGTTAGTTATTATTCGGAGGCATTTATTTTGAATTATTTGTATTTTTTTATAATTGTAATTCGAAGTGTAGCTCCAGACTGTACAAGCATAGGTGAGTATTGGTCGAAGTGTAGCTCCAGACTGTACAAGCATAAGTGAGTATTGGTCGAATGCATAGCTTGTAAATTAGAGTTTTGTTCTGTTTGGAAAGTGTAGCTCCAGACTGTACAAGCATAGGTGACTATTGGTCGAAGTGTAGCTCCAGACTGTACAAGCATAGGTGAGTATTGGTCGAATGCATAGTTTGTAAATTAGAGTTTTGTTCTGTTTGGAAAGTGTAGCTCCAGACTGTACAAGCATAGGTGAGTATTGGTCGAAGTGTAGCTCCAGACTGTACAAGCATGGGTGAGTATTGGTCGAAGTCTAGCTCCAGACTGTACAAGCATAGGTGAGTATTGGTCGAAGTCTAGCTCCAGACTGTACAAGCATAGGTGAGTATTGGTCGAAGTCTAGCTCCAGACTGTACAAGCATAAGTGAGTATTGGTCGAATGCATAGCTTGTAAATTAGAATTTTGTTCTGTTTGGAAAGTGTAGCTCCAGACTGTACAAGCATAGGTGACTATTGGTCGAAGTGTAGCTCCAGACTGTACAAGCATAGGTGAGTATTGGTCGAATGCATAGTTTGTAAATTAGAGTTTTGTTCTGTTTGGAAAGTGTAGCTCCAGACTGTACAAGCATAGGTGAGTATTGGTCGAAGTGTAGCTCCAGACTGTACAAGCATGGGTGAGTATTGGTCGAAGTCTAGCTCCAGACTGTACAAGCATAGGTGAGTATTGGTCGAAGTCTAGCTCCAGACTGTACAAGCATAGGTGAGTATTGGTCGAAGTCTAGCTCCAGACTGTACAAGCATAGGTGAGTATTGGTCGAAGTCTAGCTCCAGACTGTACAAGCATAGGTGAGTATTGGTCGAAGTCTAGCTCCAGACTGTACAAGCATAGGTGAGTATTGGTCGAATGCACAGTTTGTAAATTAGAGTTTTGTTCTGTTTGGAAAGTGTAGCTCCAGACTGTACAAGCATAGGTGAGTATTGGTCGAAGTCTAGCTCCAGACTGTACAAGCATAGGTGAGTATTGGTCGGAGTCTAGCTCCAGACTGTACAAGCATAGGTGAGTATTGGTCGATGTCTAGCTCCAGACTGTACAAGCATAGGTGAGTATTGGTCGAAGTCTAGCTCCAGACTGTACAAGCATAGGTGAGTATTGGTCGAATGCACAGTTTGTAAATTAGAGTTTTGTTCTGTTTGGAAAGTGTAGCTCCAGACTGTACAAGCATAGGTGAGTATTGGTCGAATGCATAGTTTGTAAATTAGAGTTTTGTTCTGTTTGGAAAGTGTAGCTCCAGACTGTACAAGCATAGGTGAGTATTGGTCGGAGTCTAGCTCCAGACTGTACAAGCATAGGTGAGTATTGGTCGATGTCTAGCTCCAGACTGTACAAGCATAGGTGAGTATTGGTCGAAGTCTAGCTCCAGACTGTACAAGCATAGGTGAGTATTGGTCGAATGCACAGTTTGTAAATTAGAGTTTTGTTCTGTTTGGAAAGTGTAGCTCCAGACTGTACAAGCATATGTGAGTATTGGTCGAAGTCTAGCTCCAGACTGTACAAGCATAGGTGAGTATTGGTCGAAGTCTAGCTCCAGACTGTACAAGCATAGGTGAGTATTGGTCGAAGTCTAGCTCCAGACTGTACAAGCATAGGTGAGTATTGGTCGAATGCACAGTTTGTAAATTAGAGTTTTGTTCTGTTTGGAAAGTGTAGCTCCAGACTGTACAAGCATAGGTGAGTATTGGTCGAATGCACAGTTTGTAAATTAGAGTTTTGTTCTGTTTGGAAAGTGTAGCTCCAGACTGTACAAGCATAGGTGAGTATTGGTCGAATGCATAATTTGTAAATTAGAGTTTTGTTCTGTTTGGAAAGTGTAGCTCCAGACTGGACAAGCATAGGTGAGTATTGGTCGAATGCATAGTTTGTAAATTAGAGTTTTGTTCTGTTTGGAAAGTGTAGCTCCAGACTGGACAAGCATAGGTGAGTATTGGTCGAAGTGTAGCTCCAGACTGTACAAGCATAGGTGAGTATTGGTCGAAGTGTAGCTCCAGACTGGACAAGCATGGGTGAGTATTGGTCGAAGTCTAGCTCCAGACTGTACAAGCATAGGTGAGTATTGGTCGAAGTCTAGCTCCAGACTGTACAAGCATAGGTGAGTATTGGTCGAAGTCTAGCTCCAGACTGTACAAGCATAGGTGAGTATTGGTCGAAGTCTAGCTCCAGACTGTACAAGCATAGGTGAGTATTGGTCGAAGTCTAGCTCCAGACTGTACAAGCATAGGTGAGTATTGGTCGAATGCACAGTTTGTAAATTAGAGTTTTGTTCTGTTTGGAAAGTGTAGCTCCAGACTGTACAAGCATAGGTGAGTATTGGTCGAAGTCTAGCTCCAGACTGTACAAGCATAGGTGAGTATTGGTCGGAGTCTAGCTCCAGACTGTACAAGCATAGGTGAGTATTGGTCGATGTCTAGCTCCAGACTGTACAAGCATAGGTGAGTATTGGTCGAAGTCTAGCTCCAGACTGTACAAGCATAGGTGAGTATTGGTCGAATGCACAGTTTGTAAATTAGAGTTTTGTTCTGTTTGGAAAGTGTAGCTCCAGACTGTACAAGCATAGGTGAGTATTGGTCGAATGCATAGTTTGTAAATTAGAGTTTTGTTCTGTTTGGAAAGTGTAGCTCCAGACTGTACAAGCATAGGTGAGTATTGGTCGGAGTCTAGCTCCAGACTGTACAAGCATAGGTGAGTATTGGTCGATGTCTAGCTCCAGACTGTACAAGCATAGGTGAGTATTGGTCGAAGTCTAGCTCCAGACTGTACAAGCATAGGTGAGTATTGGTCGAATGCACAGTTTGTAAATTAGAGTTTTGTTCTGTTTGGAAAGTGTAGCTCCAGACTGTACAAGCATATGTGAGTATTGGTCGAAGTCTAGCTCCAGACTGTACAAGCATAGGTGAGTATTGGTCGAAGTCTAGCTCCAGACTGTACAAGCATAGGTGAGTATTGGTCGAAGTCTAGCTCCAGACTGTACAAGCATAGGTGAGTATTGGTCGAATGCACAGTTTGTAAATTAGAGTTTTGTTCTGTTTGGAAAGTGTAGCTCCAGACTGTACAAGCATAGGTGAGTATTGGTCGAATGCATAGTTTGTAAATTAGAGTTTTGTTCTGTTTGGAAAGTGTAGCTCCAGACTGGACAAGCATAGGTGAGTATTGGTCGAATGCATAGTTTGTAAATTAGAGTTTTGTTCTGTTTGGAAAGTGTAGCTCCAGACTGGACAAGCATAGGTGAGTATTGGTCGAAGTGTAGCTCCAGACTGTACAAGCATAGGTGAGTATTGGTCGAAGTGTAGCTCCAGACTGGACAAGCATGGGTGAGTATTGGTCGAAGTCTAGCTCCAGACTGTACAAGCATAGGTGAGTATTGGTCGAAGTCTAGCTCCAGACTGTACAAGCATAGGTGAGTATTGGTCGAAGCCTAGCTCCAGACTGTACAAGCATAGGTGAGTATTGGTCGAAGTCTAGCTCCAGACTGTACAAGCATAGGTGAGTATTGGTCGAAGTCTAGCTCCAGACTGTACAAGCATAGGTGAGTATTGGTCGAATGCACAGTTTGTAAATTAGAGTTTTGTTCTGTTTGGAAAGTGTAGCTCCAGACTGTACAAGCATAGGTGAGTATTGGTCGAAGTCTAGCTCCAGACTGTACAAGCATAGGTGAGTATTGGTCGGAGTCTAGCTCCAGACTGTACAAGCATAGGTGAGTATTGGTCGATGTCTAGCTCCAGACTGTACAAGCATAGGTGAGTATTGGTCGAAGTCTAGCTCCAGACTGTACAAGCATAGGTGAGTATTGGTCGAATGCACAGTTTGTAAATTAGAGTTTTGTTCTGTTTGGAAAGTGTAGCTCCAGACTGTACAAGCATAGGTGAGTATTGGTCGAATGCATAGTTTGTAAATTAGAGTTTTGTTCTGTTTGGAAAGTGTAGCTCCAGACTGTACAAGCATAGGTGAGTATTGGTCGGAGTCTAGCTCCAGACTGTACAAGCATAGGTGAGTATTGGTCGATGTCTAGCTCCAGACTGTACAAGCATAGGTGAGTATTGGTCGAAGTCTAGCTCCAGACTGTACAAGCATAGGTGAGTATTGGTCGAATGCACAGTTTGTAAATTAGAGTTTTGTTCTGTTTGGAAAGTGTAGCTCCAGACTGTACAAGCATATGTGAGTATTGGTCGAAGTCTAGCTCCAGACTGTACAAGCATAGGTGAGTATTGGTCGAAGTCTAGCTCCAGACTGTACAAGCATAGGTGAGTATTGGTCGAAGTCTAGCTCCAGACTGTACAAGCATAGGTGAGTATTGGTCGAATGCACAGTTTGTAAATTAGAGTTTTGTTCTGTTTGGAAAGTGTAGCTCCAGACTGTACAAGCATAGGTGAGTATTGGTCGAATGCACAGTTTGTAAATTAGAGTTTTGTTCTGTTTGGAAAGTGTAGCTCCAGACTGTACAAGCATAGGTGAGTATTGGTCGAATGCATAGTTTGTAAATTAGAGTTTTCTTCTGTTTGGAAAGTGTAGCTCCAGACTGGACAAGCATAGGTGAGTATTGGTCGAATGCATAGTTTGTAAATTAGAGTTTTGTTCTGTTTGGAAAGTGTAGCTCCAGACTGGACAAGCATAGGTGAGTATTGGTCGAAGTGTAGCTCCAGACTGTACAAGCATAGGTGAGTATTGGTCGAAGTGTAGCTCCAGACTGGACAAGCATAGGTGAGTATTGGTCGAATGCATAGTTTGTAAATTAGAGTTTTGTTCTGTTGGTTTGTAAGTTGGTCTTGTTGAGGTAGTTCAATATGTCATCTATATATTTGCTTCCATTGCCGAGCAATTCAGTCATATTGTAAGGTAAGTCATAGTTTTGTCGCTGTAAACATTCAGTCTGTAAGTGCTTTATAGTCAGCGGTGTGTTACACTGTGTACAGTTCTGCCTTGTCTGTCTCGTATAGAAATACACCACAAAGAACTACAGGGCGAGCACCTGCTGAACTCATGTTGGTTAGGCGGTCGAATTGACCCCTCAAACCTAAAGGAACAGTGGACGATTCCTTAGAGGTGCAGAAGGTATAGGACAGCTAGGCCACGGTCGTTTGAAGAACGGGAGTCTGAGTGGGTTTGGCGCCCTCAGAAAGAACAATATGTGGCCGAATGTATAGTGAAGAAAAATGTAGAGTAGTCATTCCTTGTTATGATGAAAGGAGGAGGAGTTTGGAGTAAACACACAAATCAGCTCAAGAAGAAACCCCAGAGAATATCAGTGCAGAAACCCGACGGGGAGAATACGTGGTATCTCGTGTATATTTATTTAGTTACATGGAATGAATACAGGTTTTGTATATTGGTTAGTGATATTCTCGTCTTTTTTTTAGAACAGCCCCGCCAGTGATTTTATATAATTCACTGTTACTAGGTGACAAATAAAAAAATATATTTGGTTATAAACATATGTTATTTAATTTATTAAAAGGTTCATTTTCATCAATAGGAGGCCTGGTGGCCGTGAGCTTTAAGGCGTGAGAACTTAATACTCCTTGCCAAGGGTCGTGAATTTGATTCCCACTAGGCTTTTCTTTAGAATAAATAGAAGGCATCAGCCCTATCCTGGCTAGGATAGGGTGGTAACCTATAGATAACCCGTCCAAAACTTCATAGTTAATAATACACGGACTTTAAAGTTGAATAAATAAATAACTTTTCATCAATTCTACAAGAAATAAATTCCTAAGATAGGTTAGTTTCTGAAGACCAGTATTTCATCTCATGTCCTTTCTTACACGTCCCTACTGCTGACATTATCCCACTATTTACCTAGAATAATCACACACTATCTGCTACTTTGTATTTTTCATATAAATCAAAAATATTTTTCATATTTATGATCTTGTTTATAGGGTGACTGGAATGATAATTGTATATTATTATGATAACATATGTTCAAGTGATAACAGTAACAGTTACTAGAAAATCACTGGCGGGGCTAAAAAATTCCCATTTTCTCTTTTCCTTATAGGTCAAATCAAATAGTGAAAATAATAGAGTGAAAAAATAAGCAAAAGATAAAAAAAAGAGATCTTAAGAATAACAGAACTATCATCAAGTAATAATATTATAACTTCGAAAGAAGAACAAATTAACTAAAAATAGGAACTTCGGTGTTAGAGGAAGCAAGCAAAAATTGTTCTCTTTTTTTTCTTTGTTGGATTTCTTCGGAGTTAGATAACAGTAACCATATAAAAAGTCCGTCACGCAGGAGCTCCATAACTAAGCACTTTCCTCAGAATTTGGGTAGTGTAGACTGCTTTCCAGAACAATTTGCTTAAAATATCCTACATAAATAAAATAAAAACGTGAATAGTTCTCATTTTAGCACTTTCCTCCGAAGGAAAGTAGCTATTGAGGTTGGACTCATGACGGAATTTTTGAAAAATTTCTTCAAATCTTTATCGATCCTACCTAGTAGACACCGAAAATGACCCCCGTTAAAATTTATATATATCTATATATATATATATATATAGATATATATATATATATATATATATATATATATATATATATATATATATATATGCATATATATATATATATGTGTCTGTTAACACGATAGCGGCCAGAGTTTTTGTTTTTTCGTCACGAAACTTGGTATATAGCATTCAATTAGCAAACGATTGAACGAGTTCGTTAACCACCAAAGTCGGTCCACCGGAAGGATGGGTTTACCCCGAACCCAAAACACTAATTTGACTATGTCAGCCGTAATGTTTGTTATATTTCAACGAAACTTGGTATTCGTAGTGGTAATATAGACAGAAAAGTGAGATATAAAAATGAACTAAATCGGTTCATTAGAAGGGGGGGTTTACTTCGGACCCACAATACCAATTCGCCACTACCAGCCATGATTTTTGGTATATTTCGACGAAACTCGGTATTCGTAGTGGTAATCCACAGGTAAATAACTGTTGTAAAAATAAACTAAATCGGTTCATTAGAAGGGGGGGGTTTACTCTTGACCCAAATTCTTAATATACTCATACCGGTCGTAATTTCTGCTGTATTGTAACGAAACGCGGTATACGTCGTGGGTAACTCATGAGAAAGAAGTGCTGTAAAAATGAGCTGAATCGGTCAATCGGAAAGCGGGGGTTTAATTTGTAATATATTTCAATAGAAAAGCCCGTCAGACGTAGGTTCACAAAGCCGCCGCAAGGAGCGCTTTCTACCACTAGGGTGACTGTATCCTGTTCCTGCGTTAGATCAAAATACGATAATATGAGGTTTTTTGTATTTATTACGTAGTGTAATAGGTACCATTTGTAAACATAACTCTGGAAGCAAATTATTAATTGATCAGTTACTCATTACAAATTTAAAAGAGAACTATTCATGTTTTTATTTTATTTATGTAGGATATTTTAAGCAAATTGTTCTGGAAAGCAATCTACACTACCCAAATTCTGAGGAAAGTGCTTAGTTATGCAGCTCCTGCGTGACGGACTTTTGTAATGAGTAACTGATCAATTATTAATTTGCATCCAGAGTTATGTTTACACATGGTACCTACTACACTACGTAATAAATACAAAAATCCTCATATTATCGTATTTTGATCTAACGCAGGAACAGGATGCAGTCACACTAGTGGTAGAAAGCGCTCCTTGCGGCGGCTTTTCTATTCAAATATATTACAAATTAAACCCCCGCTTTCCGATTGACCGATTCAGCTCATTTTTACAACACTTCTTTCTCATGAGTTACCCACGACGTATACAGCGTTTCGTTACAATACAGCAGAAATTACGACCGGTATGAGTATATTAGGAATTTGGGTCCGGAGTAAACCCCCCCCTTCTAATGAACCGATTTAGTTTCTTTTTACAACACATATTTACCTGTAGATTACCACTACGAATACCGAGTTTCGTCGAAATATACCAAAAATCACAGCTGGTAGTGGCGAATTGGTATTGTGGGTCCGGAGTAAACCACCCCTCCTAATAAACCGATTTCGTTTATTTTTACAACACATATTTACCTGTGGATTAGCACTACGAATACCGAGTTTCGTCCAAATATACCAAAAATCACGGCTGGTAGTGGCGAATTGGTATTGTGGGTCCGGAGTAAACCCCCCTTCTAATGAACCGATTTAGTTCATTTTTATATCTCACTTTTCTCTCTATATTAACACTACGAATACCAAGTTTCGTTGAAATATAACAAATATTACGGCTGACATAGTCAAATAAGTTTTTTGGGTTCGGGGTAAACCCCCCCTTCCGGTGGACCGACTTTGGTGGTTAACGAACTCGTTCAATCGTTTGCTAATTGAAATCTATATACCAAGTTTCGTGACGAAAAAACAAAAACTCTGGCCGCTATCGTGTTAACAGACACATATATATATATATATATATATATATATATATATATATATATATATATATATATATATATGCATATATATATATAGATATATAAATTTTAACGGGGGTCATTTTCGGTGTCTACTAGGTAGGATCGATAAAGATTTGAAGAAATTTTTCAAAAATTCCGTCATGAGTCCAACCTCAATAGCTACTTTCCTTCGGAGGAAAGTGCTAAAAGTACTGAGAAATAACCTCTAGAGACGTTCATTGTTGGATTTCTTCGGAGTTAGATAACAGTAACCATATAAAAAGTGGCATAAAATTTTCTAGCGATTCTTCCGAGCATACTGTACGAGTAATGTTTTTCTTGGCTCCACATGGTTCACAATGTTTACGTTTCTTCCCCTATGAAGGAGGGCAGCCATCCTTCTCTCTAAGTTCCATAACTGAACTGCATATATTTACATATTTCTCTGTTGGGCTGATGTTAAATTTTTAAAGTCAATAAAGGATATATTATTACTAGAGATTGTTGATGTAACAAACTAAACATTGGTCCCATGAGCCCCAAGGAATAGGGGGACGCGCGAAATGAGTTATAATACGGTATTTTTAATACTCAAAAGATACTTCAATAATAGTAATTCCATAAATAACGTATTAACAACCAAATAGAACGCAATTGGTAGATAAATAAAAAAAAAATCATTAATAAGGTAGGGATTGTCGGGGTTCGGTCACTGCTACTTAATAAAACTACATTTTATCATAAAAATGGTTTTATTGTGCCGACGTTTCGGCTTGAACTTCAAGCCTTCATCAGGGCTGTAAAAAACAAGTAGGGCGGATGTAGTACTGAAATATACTTTTATAGTTTTATTAAGTAGCAGCAGTATATTTCAGTATTACATCCGTCCTACTTGTTTTTTACAGCCCTGATGAAGGCTTGAAGTTCAAGCCGAAACGTCGGCACAATAAAACCATTTTTATGATAAAATGTAGTTTTATTAAGTAGCAGTGACCGAACCCCGACAGTCCCTACTTTGCATCATCTACGGTCAACGATCTCCTCTGAATAAATCATAAATAAGAGTACTTACATAGGGACTCGCAATGTATCCGCGAAGCAAGATTAGGCAAAAACAGACTTAACTCCATCCGGAGAGTAACAAAAAAAACCTGATATGTCAAGGACATTAAAAATCAGCTAGAAGAAGCAGAAGCTGACACATTCTATCCTATCATAGCGGATTTCGCTGAGACGGTGAACCTTTCCATCTACTGGATACCGCAAGTTGTCAAGGATTAATGTTAGTAAATAATACATAAATACATAAATGTTGTGTTTGTCTGCATTCATATATTAAGTGAGTGTACGTCTGTACTGTGTGGTTATCGCATGTACATGTGTCAGTGTCTGTAAGTTTCAGTCTGTATAAGTATGAGTCTGTATTTCCATGTCCTGTTAGTGGGAATGCCAGAGGTAGAACTGTTTTTGTGTGTTTGATTTGACATCTTTAGGTGTGTCCTTATTATGTTGTGTTGCCATTTACCAAGACTAGTTTCTCTTATCAAATACTTTACACTTACAATTGATAGTTTTGTATAAATAAATAAATCACTATTTCCATTAACCCACAGAAGAGTGGAAATAGGAACGTCAATACATTTATAATTTACATCTAAAGATTTTAACAAAAAACAAAATGTCTCAATAAACCAATTGTACAACAAGCCATTACAATACAATATATTATGTAAAGCAAATAACAAAATGTCTCAATAAACCAATTGTACAACAAGCCATTACAATACAATATATTAAGTAAAACAAATAACAAAATGTCTCAATAAACCAATTGTACAACAAGCCATCACAATACAATATATTATGTAAAGCAAATAACAAAATGTCTCAATAAACCAATTGTACAACAAGCCATTACAATACAATATATTATGTAAAGCAAATAACAAAATGTCTCAATAAACCAATTGTACAACAAGCCATTACAATACAATATATTATGTAAAGCAAATAACAAAATGTCTCAATAAACCAATTGTACAACAAGCCATTACAATACAATATATTAAGTAAAACAAATAACAAAATGTCTCAATAAACCAATTGTACAACAAGCCATCACAATACAATATATTATGTAAAGCAAATAACAAAATGTCTCAATAAACCAATTGTACAACAAGCCATTACAATACAATATATTAAGTAAAACAAATAACAAAATGTCTCAATAAACCAATTGTACAACAAGCCATTACAATACAATATATTAAGTAAAGCAAATAACAAAATGTCTCAATAAACCAATTGTACAACAAGCCATTACAATACAATATATTAAGTAAAGCAAATAACAAAATGACTGCGGTAATTAGAGCAATGAATGAGTAAGGAGTGTAGGTGTAAGGAGTGTAGGTGTAAGGAGTGTAGGTGTAAGGAGTGTAGGTGTAAGGAGTGTAGTTGTAAGGAGTGTAGGTGTAAGGAGTGTAGGTGTAAGGAGTGTAGGTGTAAGGAGTGTAGGTGTAAGGAGTGTAGGTGTAAGGAGTGTAGGTGTAAGGAGTGTAGGTGTAAGGAGTTTAGGTGTAAGGAGTGTAGGTGTAAGGAGTGTAGGTGTAAGGAGTGTAGGTGTAAGGAGTGTAGTTGTAAGGAGTGTAGGTGTAAGGAGTGTAGGTGTAAGGAGTGTAGGTGTAAGGAGTGTAGGTGTAAGGAGTGTAGGTGTAAGGAGTGTAGGTGTAAGGAGTGTAGGTGTAAGGAGTGTAGGTGTAAGGAGTGTAGGTGTAAGGAGTGTAGGTGTAAGGAGTGTAGGTGTAAGGAGTGTAGGTGTAAGGAGTGTAGGTGTAAGGAGTGTAGGTGTAAGGAGTGTAGGTGTAAGGAGTGTAGGTGTAAGGAGTGTAGGTGTAAGGAGTGTAGGTGTAAGGAGTGTAGGTGTAAGGAGTGTAGGTGTAAGGAGTGTAGGTGTAAGGAGTGTAGGTGTAAGGAGTGTAGGTGTAAGGAGTGTAGGTGTAAGGAGTGTAGGTGTAAGGAGTGTAGGTGTAAGGAGTGTAGGTGTAAGGAGTGTAGGTGTAAGGAGTGTAGGTGTAAGGAGTGTAGGTGTAAGGAGTGTAGGTGTAAGGAGTGTAGGTGTAAGGAGTGTAGGTGTAAGGAGTGTAGGTGTAAGGAGTGTAGGTGTAAGGAGTGGAAGAAAATTCTTTAACTGAATAAAAAGCATGTTCTGCCAAGTAATTTTTACATTTCTTGGAAAACAACTTGTTATCCTCCTCCTTCAATTCCTTAGGTAATCGGTTGTATAAAGTTGCTCCCATGTACTCAAGCCCGTTTTAGAAAAATGTACTGTGCTTGCCCAGTGCTATTTGGTTACGTTGCCTTGTGGCATAGGAGTGAATATCCCCATGCTTCCTATACAATGGGATGTGTTTTTTAATAATATTTAAAACTCTTAAAATGTATAAGGCTGGCACTGTTAAAATATTTAATCTTGTGAAATAATTTCTTCAGGATGTGTTCCTCCTAAGGCTTAATATTGTCCGAATCGCTTTTTTTGTATTGTTAGGACTTCTTTCGCCTTTTTGGAATTTCCCCACAAGCAAATTCCGTATAATTGGGATTCAAAAAGGCCCATGATATGCGTTTAGTAGGTCGGAAGTTTTCAAAACAGTTTTTAATTGTTTGAGCATATAAACGGCATTGTTGGTTTTTGATTTTATGGCATTAATTTGAGGTAACCAACTAAGGTGCTCGTCCAAAATTATTCCCAAGAACTTACAACTTTCTACTTTTTGTAGTTTCTCTTCTCCTAGCCCTACTTTTAGATGGTGATTACTCCCGTCGCCCCTTGAGAAATTAATGTGAAATGTTTTCTTAATATTTAATTTCAATTTGTTGCTCAACATCCACTTATTCAGATTAGAAAGCATGCAATTTAAATTTATTTCAATTTCGATGATACACTTTCCCGAAAAAAATGCAAACAAAATCACATCAAATTCTTTCAAGAACTCTACAAGGTCATTAATATAAATCAAAAATAGAAGAGGGCCTAACCTCGAGCCTTGAGGAACCCCTCTAGATATAGGTCGTAGAGGGCCTAACCTGGAGCCTTGAGGAACCCCTCTAGATATAGGTCGTAGAGGGCCTAACCTAGAGCCTTGAGGAACCCCTCTAGATATAGGTCGTAGAGGGCCTAACCTAGAGCCTTGAGGAACCCCTCTAGATATAGGTCGTAGAGGGCCTAACCTGGAGCCTTGAGGAACCCCTCTAGATATAGGTCGTAGAGGGCCTAACCTAGAGCCTTGAGGAACCCCTCTAGATATAGGTCGTAGAGGGCCTAACCTGGAGCCTTGAGGAACCCCTCTAGATATAGGTCGTAGAGGGCCTAACCTGGAGCCTTGAGGAACCCCTCTAGATATAGGTCGTAGAGGGCCTAACCTAGAGCCTTGAGGAACCCCTCTAGATATAGGTCGTAGAGGGCCTAACCTGGAGCCTTGAGGAACCCCTCTAGATATAGGTCGTATAGTGGACCTTGTTTCAGAGTTCGAATTCAATTACACAAACTGACCTCTATTTGTGAGATATGATTCAATAAATGAATTAGTAACTCCTCTTATACCGTAACTATCTAACTTTTTTAGGAGAATTTTATTATCTACCAAGTCAAAGGCTTTCGACAGATCAGCAAAAACAGCTACTGACTTTTTTTTAATTTCTATGTTTTGCCTAATGGAGTTGGTCAACTTCATAATAGCTTCGATGGCATTCTTCTGTTTTCTATAGCCATATTGTTGGGGAGAGAAAAGATTTTTAGTTTCGGACCAATTATAAACTTGGTCAAAAATCAATTTTTCAAATATTTTCGATAAACAAGGAAGAATTACTACCGGTCTATAGTTTTCAATAATATTTTTATCCCCTTTTTCAAAAATTGGGCTCACTCGTGCAATTTTTAATTGATCTGGGAAAACGCCATCTACAAAACATTTGTTTATAATCCATGCTAGAGGCGTTTTTATCCATTCTGAAGTATATTTTAAAATAGCAATATTTATGTAATAACTGTCAAATGTACTTATATTTTTTAAGTTGCTTATGGCTTCTTCAACTTCTACTTCGGTCACAGGCGTTAAAAGTAAACTGTTCTCAGCTTTGCTCGAAACTTCCGGAAATTGCAATTGTCTGTTATTAGTTTCATTATGTTCTGGTAAATTGGTGTAGTACTCATTAAACAGTTCTGTTATTTCTTTTTCTGGTATTGTCTGTCCGTTTTTCTGAATAGGAATAATTTCACTTTTTGTTTTCCTATTATTAGTTTTATTAATTATATCCCAAAGTGTTTTTGTTCTATTAGTTGATTCGTTTGTTTGTTTACCTAAAAATAGTTTCTTGGCTCTTTTGATGACTTTTTTATAAATGTTTTTCTATTTATAATAGTATTTTGTTATTTCGCCCTGTGTTTTTTCATTTTGTTTTAAATCGTATAGTATTCTGAGTTTTATTCCTGATGTTTTAATTCCTTTTGTTACCCAAGATTTACTTAACAAATTAGTGTTTTTATTATTATTACTTTTTTTAATATATTTAAGTGGGAAAGAAGAATTTATGTGCTTTAAAAGAATCTCATTAAATTTGTCGAAGGAATCTTGAACAGAGATGTTTTCCTCATTCACTGAAATCCAAGGCTCATTTTGAAGTAATTCCATTAAGTTTATTTTCCCTTGATCATTTATTTCCCGTCAGATAATTGTTTTGAAGGATCCTCCTGGATACCTTGGATGAATCCCTAATTAATGTTTCTATAGGTTTGTGGTCTGAGTAGCCAGTTGTTATCACTCTTATCAGTACTCTGTCCTTATGTATGTTTGTTATGCTATAGTCTATGCTTGTTCCTTTGTCTTTGCTGATTCTAGTCTCCTCAGTAACTGTGTTATATAAGTTATGTCGTTCAAAAATGTCCAAGAGTTTTATACACATTATTTTTATTTTATACACAGTTTATACACATTATTCTGGCGATAATAACGGCAGTTTTTGCAAGGTACTATTTTGTATATTTGTGTGCGTTATTGCTTTTGTTATTGTTGGACTATATTCAGTTGAGATTTTCTTTACTTCTTTGTTTTGATCATATTGATAAATACAAAAAAAAAAATGATCGGAAAGCAAACAAAATACAAGATATACATATTTAATTATAAAACTATTTCTGAAACAGGCATTATTGCCACACCTCAAGTTCTTTCTTATGATATTTTTGATTATTCGTGTTTAAAATGATAGTAAGGATTAGACACAACACAAAATCCAACAGTTAGATAGTTAAATATAAAACAATATATTTTTGTCAGTTTTTTACATTTTTTGAAACAATGGGATTTTGAAGGGATGAAGGAAATTGTAAGGTAATATTGGATGGTTTAGTAAGATCCGTGATGACCTTGGTACTCCTTCTTGTAGACTACAGGTACTGGATGGTAAGCATGGAGTACTTGATTCTGGGTGGAGATAGCAGGTTCATGGTGACCATAGCTCTCGTGACCGTAGCTTTGGTGACCGTATTCCTGGGCCATGGCGAAGGCGGCCAAGAGGATGAAGAACAAGGACTGAAACAAACAAGATAATGCATAATATATTAATCAAATTCTATTCTTAACATTGAAATTCTTATATCTACTACTGAGTGTATTAACATAGAATATGTCAAGAGCCCGCGCAGTGGCGTTCGGTCATGCTTAGTGGCCGTGTACGAAAAAGAAGGCTGTATGTGTCACACAAAAGTGTCCGCTGGCGTTTTCGCATGCGCAGTGGCAGTGGTCGAAGAATGTACTCGTATGTGACACAAAAAAGTGTTTGCTAGCGTTCGTGCATGAGCGGTGGACATGCACGAAAAAGAAGACTATATGTTATACAGTACATTACATAGGTTTGTCGGGTGGACCTAAAGCATATTTATGTTTCTGAATTTGAGCAGAAGGCTCTAAATGCAATAATTTTGCCTTTTTTTGGTTAATTTTTGTTTCTTGATACATCTGATTGATCCAGCTTCTCGCATAGACCCATGCAGGAAGCCTATGCACCATGTCACCTTGATCCAGCTTCTCGCATAGACCCATGCAGGAAGCCTATGCACCATGTCACCTTGATCCAGCTTCTCGCATAGACCCATGCAGGAAGCCTATGCACCATGTCACCTTGATCCAGCTTCTCGCATAGACCCATGCAGGAAGCCTATGCACCATGTCACCTTGATCCAGCTTCTCGCATAGACCCATGCAGGAAGCCTATGCACCATGTCACCTTGATCCAGCTTCTCGCCTAGACCCATGCAGGAAGCCTATGCACCATGTCACCTTGATCCAGCTTCTCGCATAGACCCATGCAGGAAGCCTATGCACCATGTCACCTTGATCCAGCTTCTCGCATAGACCCATGCAGGAAGCCTATGCACCATGTCATCTTGATCCAGCTTCTCGCATAGACCCATGCAGGAAGCCTATGCACCATGTCATCTGGAGGTGCTTTCAGGGACACTTATTTAGGCTATTAGTAGTCTAAATAGCTAAATAGACCAAATACGATTCGTTTTTTACTGTAATTTTTAGTGATTCTTGCCAAAAAAATATTAATATTCTATGCACATCATCATCACCATGTCAAACAACACATATTCATTACTGAATTTAGCAAATGAAAAGTAACACAGATTCCGGATCCAATACCGTTCAAGTTTATATTCAATAAGGGGTTTAACAAATCGTCCCGCAACCAACTCGTATATTAGGATTGGATGAATGAATACTAAAGTGATATCTATTTCTGAATGAATCTAGTATAAATACCTTGATGAAGTACATTCTTGCTAATTATGAATGAAGTATCTAATGATACTGATATAGTATCCAGGAACCTGGGGATATATATAGCTATTCCCCCACCACAGCTGCTTTAGAAGGGACAGCTGATTTAGTGTCATAATCAGGGGCGGTGGATTTGCAGATTGACAGAAACTATAACTCTTATCAGTTTATCACACACAAAAAAAGGTATCCTTTTCCAAGCACTTTTTTTACATATATTCTTATGTATTTCTACACGCTGAATCCGAATCCGGAGTCAGTTTCAGGTTTCAGAACAATTTGTATGAAGTCGTTAAGGAAGAAATAACTAGAGCTTCCATGGTTTTGAGGGTCGCTGAATCCAAATCCGAGGTCTGTTTCACCATATCGGCGAATCAAGGTCATTTCAAGGACAAATATGTTTATTTTGAAAACAATGAATCTACAAATGAAATTCTTTTTTTGCAAAATAGACATATTTGTCCTTGATTTTGTCCTGATGGGGTCAAACAGGCCTCGGATTCGAAGTCAGCGACCCTCAAACCCATGGAAGTTCTAGTTATTTCTTCTTTAACGGCTTCATACGAACTTTGACCTTCAACCCCCGTCAACCACGTGAGAGAGAGTTACACCGTCGCCCACATGGGGTCTACCAGGACCCCACTTACATTTTTGGTGGTAACGTGCTAATACTTCATAAGACTGGCTTCAAAAAATATTCAATCAATTTGTAGATGTCTGTGAAGATACCCTGCAAATATGAAGTCTCAGGTTCCAAAATTGTGGTTGTAGGATTTGAATTCGATTACAGAAAGACAATAACACAGGAAAATGTAATCCTTTCGTCAGATTGTAAAATTCGACGAATTCAGTTTTATCTTGATACCAGATACTACCATGATACAAACTAATTAAATTAGAATAATAAAATACATGTAAATATCCTAAAAAAACTTATAACGGAAGCCCAAGTGGGGTCCGCTCAGACCCCAAACCCGTTTTTTAACAAAAAAATATCAATATGAAGGGTGGACTATCCACTACGATTTGACACTGCCGATCTTCGGAGCACTACTGATTAGGAAGCTATTCGAACAGCAGGAAGGTAGAGATACGGTGGCTATAAGGGAGGGGGGAAAATAGTGTGCGTGGGGTGCGCCTAGACCCCACCTGGTTGACGGAGGGTTAAACCTGACCTGATGGAGTGTAACGGACTCCAAATTCGGATTCAGCTTGTCAAAATGCATAAGAAAATATGTAAGGTGTGTTTGGAATCACCACTTAATTGTGTGCCTGTATTACGAATTGATAAGTATAGACGGAGAGCTGGCAACGCACTTTTCATGAAGTGTTTTATGCACCTTGAAATTTTGCTATAATATACCTCTTGGGTAGATAAGAAGGTAAGTATGTGTTTCCTGGACATACCTTGGAACACCAGGTACTGCGCATAGGGGAAAGGTGCAAAATAATATTTCCGAAAAATAGAGTTTTAATCAGAAGCCAACTTATCTTTAATAAACACTTCATAAAAAGTGCGTTGCCAGCTCTCGGTCTAGTACTATTTCGGTAGAGTTTTGATGAGTTGCACATCTTCTGGAAAATACATGATGATAACCAGCATTTCACCGAACATTCTCCCGGATTGTAGTAGGGGTTATGCCAGAAAAATACTCCAAGATGAAAGCTTGAAAAATATCTGACAAAACGGCGGTTATCATCTTATTGATAGGTTATTACCTAGAAGATTATAAAATATTTAACACTACCTGAATACCCGTGCTTCGTCACGGCAGATAAGTAGTTATTTTATTGCGTTAAATAATGTTTCATTAAAATTACGTTACTATACAATTCTGTGCAGTTTATTACAGCACGGTTCCCGTAATACTATATTTTATTCAATGGGCGTTAAAATTTAAAAGTTTATGTTTCCAAGAAGTCATATGGTAACACCCAATATATTTACGTGTATTGCCAAGGTTATATAGGCGAGGAGGCTGTGCAAGGGTTCCGGATATTATTACCTCGCCTGGAAAACCTAAGGATATGCCATACATCACGGTTTGACTGGGACTGTCCCGGTATTTTGCAATTGTTTCGATGTCCCGCCCAGTTTTATCAATGTCCCGGAAAAGGCTGTAAGATGAAAAAAGTAATGAATTCATGTTTATAAGAATCTTTTTTAAATCGGTTACTTTTCTACAATTAACATTTTTACTACTGCTCACAGTGTCAAAGAAATCAGAAGTAATCTAACTGTAAAACGCTGGAACTACCTGCACAGCGCTGCCAGCTGCCAGACACTACTATTTGGCTGAGAGATTGTTTTAAGAAAATAAAGTAGCAAAAAAAGTTCCGTTCTTATTTTTAAGGTTTGGGTAGACTAACAGTTTAGGATTCCCCCTTCCCGTTAGTTGCTAGGCTTAAAACTCACCAACCATTTTTCTTATAATTTGTACTCTTTTTATCCCCCCCCCCCCTGGTATGCCCATCCCATATTAATGTGTCTCGGTTTAACTCTCCAAAAATATGGCAAGCCTATCTGACGGGGACAGGCAGAAAAGAAACGCAATTAAAACTCTATGAGGTACAGTTAATTTCTAGTAATTCAAGGTCTGCCATCTTAGTTGAAATTAACCTCAATTAGAAATAAAACTATGAGATAGATAATGTAAGGTAACAGCTGTTCTTTATCGTCCTAGCAACGCAGGCTGCCTAGGCTTGCCTTCTCTAACCAACTCAAACTTTAAACCCCCATAAAAATGCTTAAAAATACGAATATCAAAAAATCCTTTCTTAGCGAGCGCCTACGTTATATAGGGAGTGTCCATGCAAAATTTCAAAATTTTCTGTCGGGCGGTTTGGGCTGGGCGTTGATAGATGAGTGAGTGAGTGAGTGAGTGAGTGGTATTTGACAAATATATAGTAGATTGAACTGGACGATAACGCGAACTTCTGCATGAATTTTCAGTAATATAACTTTACATCTATACATATAAAAATCACGACTGTTTGTCCATCTGTTTGTTCCTTAAACAAATAAACACCGTTTGACCGATTTTGTCCAAACTTGGCGCACAGGTAGGTCTTGATCCGGAGAGTCTCGTAGGCTAGGTCAATAACGTCGACTAGCTGTCTGTCTGTATGTTCCTTATACAAATCCACACCGTTCGACCGATTTTGACCAAACTTGGCACACAGGTATGTCTTAATACGGGGAGTGTCATTGGTCAAAAAACCTATCATTTTTAAGGTTCTGGGACTGTCAGATCCGTAAGCCACATACCCATTGTCGAATTTTGATTTTAAACTTTTAAACAGCATTAAAAAAATTCTATAGGAATGTGCCATAAACTAAACTCCCTGGCGTTAATGACCTCAAATGTTGACACTCCTTATATACATATACTAAAAAAATCTACATTCATTTAATTACACTTTTATTTATTTTAAGATATTGTAAGCATTTATCGTCTGTCAGCTATTTTTGTTACTTGAGTCCTCAAAAAATCTTTTTTTTGCATTTGCTGAGTCCGATTAGGTTTGTGTTGTTAAAAGCCAGCCCTGACTAGAGTCTTCAGGCCTGAACCTTGAACCTAGCCTCCACAGCCCGAGCTCTGAGGGCCCCATGAAGGCTCGGGAGTGAAGCTCCAACCTAACCTTACCAAGCCCTGAAGGTTCGGCAAGGTTCTCCCTCGAGCCTTGAACCTAACCTCTACAGCCCCAGCTCTGAGGGCTGGATGAAGGCTCGGGAGTGAGGCTCCATCCTAACCTTATCAAGCCCTGAAGATTCGGCAAGGTTCTCCCTCGAGCCTTGAACCTAGCCTCTACAGCACGAGCTCTGAGGGCTCCATGAAGGCTCGGGAGTGAGGCTCCATCCTAACCTTATCAAGCCCTGAAGGTTCGGCAAGGTTCTCCCTGGAGCCTTGAAGGCTCGGCCTTGGAGCCCTGGGAAGGTAGAGCTTCGGCAAGCAAGGTTATAGTCAAACCCTTTCTAGTGCTTTACTAGATTATCTGTATACAATAATTACTTACTCTATAATCATTACATTTTATTCATTTCAATTTTTTTACGACATTTCTCACCAATTATTTCACAATAATAAAAAAACTTTTAGCGGCATTTTTATTTACAAAGGGGGGTAATTTAGCTGTTATCTCTGATAATTCTTATTTAGCTTCAGTTGTAGTTTATTAAAATTCTACAAAGTTCAGTTTATTAAATTAATGAATAAGCTGAATAAAGTGACTCATTCAGTTGATTTCTTAAATTCTATATTCTTATAGATTTAAATCTTCATGAAAAATTGGATGGACTTGTACTATTTAGAGGAGATATAAAACATTTTGGTTTTAATTTTGTTGGTACGTGTAGATTAGATACTACTGGATTTTTCAGAGAGAATTTATGTATGTATGATGATGACTTTTTATTTTAATGTAATACTATTTTTTCACACTACGTACAAACGGTAATATTTTGAAAGTTGAGGTTGGCAATTGTGAACAAGTACGACAGTGGTGCTATCACCGTCTCACAGACGAGTTTATTTTTTAGAAAAAGGTACAATTATTACCCAATTAGTGATCCATATAATTAGTTTATCAATGAAATAGTAAATTTAATTGCCAGCGAATAATTTCAATGTGGCGGAAAGAATTTAGGACGAATCTGCTAAAGTATATTTCATGAAACAGCTGTTTGCCCGCCATCCGCCATTTTGGAAATGAAAAGTAAAAGACTTCAAAGCATGCGCCTTCTCCCGAGGCGAGCCTTCAAGGCTCGCGCCTTCTACCAAGCCGAGCTTTCAAGGCTCGCGCCTTCTATCGAGCCCTGTCCAAGCTCTGGGAGCTCGAGCTTTTAGGAGCCGCGCCTTCTCCCGAGCCGAGCCTTCAAGGCTTGCGCCTTCCACCAAGCCGAGCCTTCAAGGCTCGCGCCTTCTATCGAGCCCTGTCCAAGCTCTGAGAGCTCGAGCTTTTAGGAGCCGCGCCTTCTAGCCTTAATGGCGCGCTCTTTTACAACACTAGTTTAGGTGCAACAAGCACATTATCTTGTCTTATAAGACATTTTGTGTTATTTGAGACCTAGGAGACCTAAGCTATATGTGAATAGCTACCTTATTTACAATGATATTTGCTCTTTGGACTTCCTTTTTTCGGAAAAAGTCATATACATTGATTATTTAGGAGATAATTTAAAACTTGTAACTAAACACCATTTGTAAAGTAGTTTATAATTTTTCTTGTGCACTATGTATGTGTATCTTTTATATAAGACTAGCTGTTACCCGGCGTGCCATACTGCACACTGGTGTAGTACATTGTCTAATAAGGAACAATAATTTGTTACGTTTAAATTTTAAATCGTTCGATTATTCAATTTTCAAAAGTGGCGATTTCTGACCCTTCATTACTTTTCGGATTCCCAGTATCGAACCCATGTCCCCAGAACTGTGAGCTCAAGACGAATTTGACCTAACCCATGACACTCTCCGAATCAAGACCTACCTGTGTACCAAGTTTGCTCAAAATTAAACCGGTGTAGATTTTATAAGGAACAAAGGGACGGAAAGAAAAAATGCTGAATTTTAAATATATCTATATATATATATATATATATATATATATATATATATATATATATATATATATAAATCACGTGTCTGTCTGTTTGTCTGTTTGTTCCTTATTATTGTCTTGATCGCGTAAGTCTCGTAGGCTTAGTCAAAAACGTCTACCAGCAGTCTATCTGTATGTTTGTTCCTTATACTAATCCACACCGTTTGACAGATTTTGACCAAACTTGGCACACAGGTATGTCTTGATACGATGAGTGTCATAGGCTAGGTCAAAACGTCTACCAGCTGTCTGTCTGTATGTTGGTTCCTTATACAAATCCACACAGTTCGACCGATTTCGATCAAACTTGGCACTCATGTAGGTCCTGATTCGGGGAGTCATAGGCTAGGTTAAGATCGTCTATGACTCACAGTTTGGAGGTCCCGGGTTCGAAACAATGAACCCAAATAGTTACAGATTTGCGTTATTAGTTTAATATTACTTATTTGGTTTCCAACTTTATTTTGCTTTTATACAGGGTGTCCCGTAAATGTCTAGTCATATTGTGGGAGGTGATAGAGGACCTTTAGGGGAACAACAAATGTTCTGTGACGATTTTCCGAATTCTCACACATAAGGGAGAAAACTTCGTTTAATTCATTTTTTTTTTACAAACGTGGGTTTTAGAAGAATAATCCTTGTAGCTCCGGCCCAAGTGGTTCTACTAGAAAGGAAGTGAAACCAATCGAAAGCTGAGTAAATTTACTCTTACACTAGTTGGGAGTAAACGTAAAAATGAATAAATGTAAGTATGTCTATTTTACCAAAAGAATGCTATTCTATATTTCCTGACTTTTTCTTTCCAGCGTTACTCTTCAATGGACAGGATATGAGATTTCCGGGTTTCAGAAAAACTTCCTCATTTAACCAGCTTTCCATTCATGTATCACAACCCTGTGTTATTGAACTATGTAAACAATTTAGGAACAAAAGTTTAAAAAAAATCATGGATCTGTTTCTTCCAAAAGCTTAAAAGAAATATTTATTTTTATAAATATTTACTTAAATATTAAGTAAATATTTACTTAAAACATTAAAAAAAATCAATTCCACAAAAAAAAAAATCCTAAGACAGTAAATAAATAAAATACACATTTATTTTGAATTTATTAATTACATTAACTAATACTGGGTCCAGGAGGTGGCCATTAATGGACCCCAATCACAGATTAACCTCAAAAAATATTATTTTTACCTAGAAACGCATTTGAACACATTTTTACAGGACTATCTTCATCTTAATTATTAAGGATGGGATATTTAATTACCACAACAATCACACATGGGCTCACGAGAATCCCAAGACGGTTCATAAGCGTAGCCATCAGTATCAATTCAAGGTAAAGCATTTGTTTTCTAATAATAAATACCTGTAAAAATGTGTTCAAATGCGTTATCTAGGTAAAAATAATAATTTTTCAGGCTATTGTGTAATTAACAAACAGTAATTAGCCCATTACGGCCGTAATTTTTGTTATATTTCATCAAAAATCCATGTCTAATTGTCGTGACCATGTAAAGAAAATAATACCTTGTAAAAATAAACTAAATCGGTTCAATTAGGAAGGGTTTACTACTCTTATGATAATGTCAATTTTCTGCTGTTGCGCGAAATATCTTGCTTGGCTTTGAGATTTCATATGTGCTTACATATTTCATGAAATACATTACCTGTTTTTATTCTATGCTTCCAAATGGCACTAGAGATAATAACGGAACGCTGGGAAGTTTTCAATTTTCTTGTTTTTGGTTTAAACTTGTTTAATGTATTTTCATTTTGTATTGTATGACCATCTGCTCTGGTTTTCCATGATAATGACAACAGTCCACCGAGCCTTCTTGTGTATCCTTCCCTTCTAAAGCAGCTGTGGTGGGGGATAGCTATATATATATCTACAATTTCCTGGATACTATATCAGTCTGATTAGGCAGTCCATTCATAATTAGCAAGAATGTATTTTATTAAGGTATTTATACTATATTCTAATGTGGAGGGCTTTGCATTTTTATTAATGTTTTAATTTTTATGCCTCTTAATTCATAAGACGAGGGACGAGGTTAGCTCATTGGTAGATCACTTGACGTACCTTGGACTACCCACCCTTTAATGAATTCATTAATGGGTACCCTACGAAGGGCAGATTTTAGCATAAATATGCTTTAGCGATGATGAAAAAAAAGTGTCCGCTGGCGTTCGCGCTGGATGGGTGGCCATGTACGTAAAAGAAGACTGTATGTTAAACAGTCCATTACATAGTTTTGTCACTTGGAGCTAAAGCTTATTTATGTTCTGGAATTTGAGCAGAAGGCACTTTTTTTTTCTTTTTTTTATTACAAGACGAATTGCATTTAAAACAACAGCAAACTTACTAAAGTGACAAAACACTTGGAAACAGATCAACAACAAAATGTCTAGAAATATAGGAGCCCGTGAATTCCCTGTTGGGAAGAAGTCGTGATTACGAGGCTCAGAATAGGTCATTCATAACTTTCTCACTCTCTTCGAATGATGATACGAGAACAGGCCTTATGGAGAAATTGTAAGATGCAACTAAGAATCAAACACATCCTGACAGACTGCAAGGTCAGGGACTACTTGGACATTCCACATGACCTACTGAATCAAGGTAGCCAACATTTAAACAAAATATTAGAACATATACCTAATAAAAATATATATAACCAACTATAAAACATATACAACAAAAAAATTGAAATATATGTAAACATATATTTTCTTGAGAAAAGTAAATGCAGTATTGTCTAAATTTCATTTATTATGAAATATTTCTTTAGATAAGTATGCACAAAATTGTATTCAACTATCCAAATAAAATTATTATTCCTCACGATAATGAATATTGTAACTTTCTGTTATATTTTATTAATGGTTTTAACCAGTGGTATAAGTGGATGTTAAACTTTAAATTAAGTAATTACTGTATATTATAAAGTGTTAAATCCACTATTCATATTGAAACATTCGGTACTATGGTGTGTTAAATTCAGTAAAACCTAGAGAATGCTTTATACAGATGTTGATGCTGCTGTTCCTGGCTGCCATGACATGCGGTCAGAGTGCTGGAGGCTATGGAGATAGTAAGGAAAGCTTTGGGCAGATTGCTGGAGGATACGGACACAGTGCAGAAAACTCTGGACAGAGTGCTGGAGGCTTCGAAAACAGCGCAGGAAGCTCTGGACAAAGTGCTGGAGGATACGGACACAGTGCAGGAAGGTCTGGACAGAGTGCTGGAGGCTTCGGACACAGCGCAGGCAGCTCTGGACAGAGTGCTGGCGGCTTCGGAAGCAGCGCAGGAAGCTCTGGACAGAGTGCTGTAGGTTACGGACCCAGAGCAGGAAGCTCTGTACAAATTGCTGGAGGATACAGACACAGCGCAGGAAGCTCTGGACAGAGTGCTGAAGGTTACGGACAGAACGTAGGAAGCTCTGGACAGAGTGCTGGAGGATACGGACACAGTGCAGGAAGCTCTGGACGGAGTGCTGGAGGCTTCGGACACAGCGCAGAAAGCTCTGGACAGAGTGCTGAAGGTTACGGACTCAGAGCAGGAAGCTCTGGACAGAGTGCTGGAGGCTTTGGACACAGCGCAGGAAGCTCTGGAAAGAGTGCTGAAGGTTACGAAAACAGCGCAGGAAGCTCTAGACAAAGTGCTGCAGGATACGGACACAGTGCAGGAAGGCCTGGACAGAGTGCTGGAGGCTTCGGACACAGCGCAGGAAGCCCTGGACAGAGTGCTGGAGGATACGGACACAGTGCAGGAAGGTCTGGACAGAGTGCTGGAGGCTTCGGACACAGAGCAGGAAGCTCTGGACAGAGTGCTGAAGGTTACGGACAGAACGTAGGAAGCTTTGGACAGAGTGCTGGAGGATACGGACACAGTGCAGAAAACTCTGGACAGAGTGCTGGAGGCTTCGAAAACAGCGCAGAAAGCTCTAGACAAAGTGCTGGAGGATACGGACACAGTGCAGGAAGGTCTGGACAGAGTGCTGGAGGCTTCGGACACAGCGCAGGAAGCTCTGGACAGAGTGCTGGCGGCTTCGGAAACAGCGCAGGAAGCTCTGGACAGAGTGCTGTAGGTTACGGACCCAGAGCAGGAAGCTCTGTACAAATTGCTGGAGGATACAGACACAGCGCAGGAAGCTCTGGACAGAGTGCTGAAGGTTACGGACAGAACGTAGGAAGCTCTGGACAGAGTGCTGGAGGATACGGACACAGTGCAGGAAGCTCTGGACGGAGTGCTGGAGGCTTCGGACACAGCGCAGAAAGCTCTGGACAGAGTGCTGAAGGTTACGGACTCAGAGCAGGAAGCTCTGGACAGAGTGCTGGAGGCTTTGGACACAGCGCAGGAAGCTCTGGAAAGAGTGCTGAAGGTTACGAAAACAGCGCAGGAAGCTCTAGACAAAGTGCTGCAGGATACGGACACAGTGCAGGAAGGCCTGGACAGAGTGCTGGAGGCTTCGGACACAGCGCAGGAAGCCCTGGACAGAGTGCTGGCGGTTTCGGAAACAGCGCGGGAAGCTCTGGACAGAGTGCTGTAGGTTACGGACCCAGAGCAGGAAGCTCTGTACAAATTGCTGGAGGATACGGACACAGCCCAGGAAGCTCTGGACAGAGTGCTGGAGGATACGGACACATCGCAGGAAGCTCTGGACAGAGTGCTGAAGGTTACGGACACAGCGCAGGAAGCTCTGGACAGAGTGCTGGAGGCTTCGGACACAGTGCACGAAGCTCTGGACAGAGTGCTGGAGGATTCGGACATAGCGCAGGAAGCTCTGGACAGAGTGCTGGAAGCTTCGGACACAGTGCAGGAAGCTCTGGACAGAGTGCTGGAGGCTTCGGACATAGCGCAGGAAGCTCTGGACAGAGTGCTGGAGGCTTCGGGCACAGTGCAGGAAGCTCTGGACAGAGTGCTGGAGGCTTCGGACACAGCGCAGGAAGCTCTGGACAGAGTGCTGGAGGATACGGACACAGTGCAGGAAGCTCTGGACAGAGTGCTGGAAGCTACGGACACCATTACGGAACAGCTGAGTCCCATCAGAACTACTATCTAAAGTCATATCATCCTGAACCTGTCTACTATAAGAACGTATACTCTCATGATTAATCTTATGGAAATCTCGAATCGTTATTCCTTATTGTTGTTTTTATGTTGTGTAGTTGATGTCATTTTAAAAAAAATAATTATACCTATATTTTGTAAATTTTTCGTTTATTTCCCATTCCTACTGTACCCATATTTGAGTATTCTAACATCCAATTTGACAGAATCGGATCAAATAATTTTTCGCCGTTTCGATGACTACGATTCTTGACATTTGACAAGCTGACTTTTGACAGTCTATCTCGTATTAGCTGACTTTCCAAGTTCGAAATATGCCTCCTATAAGGCGGCGGACAAATGTAGGCAGATAAACCTGAAATTCAAAGAATCAAAAAAAAAAAAAAAAGAAATTAATTATCAATCTAATTGTACTGCCGAGGAACGTGAAAATCGCAATGAACGTGAAGATCGCAATGAACGTGAAAGAATTCGGTTAAGACAGACCCGTGAAGCGCGACATTCGACTAATAATGGTGCAAGTTTGAATCGAGCTGCTGTCAATTGATTACAGTGCCTGCAACACAGTATTAGACCTATGAACTCAATTCGACTATAAACAAATCCCAGGGCAGTCAGTAAGTGTTATTAATCTAGAAAACCCATGTTTCTCGCATGGTCAATTCTATGTTGCCTGTTTCCTTGTTGGAAAACCATCTGCTCTGTTTGTTTACGCCTTAGGTAATGAAACAAAAAATATCGTGTACCATTAAGTACTACAATAAAAATGAAACATAATTTAGAATACCTAAGTACAAATAAAATGAAATATAATAAGTAGGTATCATAATAAGAAATATGATAATTTTCATCATGATTTTTAGTGACTATTAAAAGAATTTTAAGTGTTTTTAATTTTTGACAAAATGTAATTGGTGACTTATTAAGTTTCTTTTTATATTACTAGCTGTCCGGATGTCCCAAATAGCAGAATAAGTATTAAAAAAAATTAAAGAATTGACTGTTAGGCGGTAGTTTGCCGGGTCAGCTAGTTAGGTATAAAAAAAAGTTAGTTTAAACGGAATTAAACATCTTCGGTTTTGGAGGTTTTTCCCTCTCGGCACCTCTGTGCGGTGTCAGATTAGTGAGAGTCTACACCACTGTGAACTTGGCACCCCACTTTCGAAAAAAAGTTACAGCCCGTTTCTGTTTTTTCAAAATCGCAACTTTTTCAGTAGCCGCAAAAACGAAATTTTTTTCACTACAAATAACTACAAACGATTTGCAATTTTTTGAGTCTATTGTCATATTTTTTTTCGAAAGTGGGGTGCCAAGTTCACAGAGGTAGAGTCTACTGAATATAAATGATTTCAGATATTTTCTGTGGTTTTTCTATATCTGACCTTCCAATGAACTAGAACATGATGTCATGAATATGTACCAAGCAGCTCCTCGTAATCATGACCCCACAAACCCCGTGAGGACCATACCACCCCGATTGTATTTTTTTTTTTTTTTTTAACTCGTGTCCTCCTTCTCTCCATAGATAGGTAACCTGATTCTGACGTCGGCCAAATGACATAATCCGAAAGTGCCGACTAAAATATTTCACGTTTTAGAACTCGTAGATAACGAAAGTACAGGTGGTTCAAATTGAAATATATTTCTGAGTAATTAAATCAATTTTTGTATGGAAAGTCGAGAAGTTAAAATTATAACTATTAATAGAAATTGGAAAATATGTATTTAATAGAACTCATTAAACCTTTTACCGAGAACTCTATTATAACATTTCTTAAAGAAAAGGATAGGGGATTATTTATTTATTTTATTCTAAGGGTTTCACATCTATGGCGATAAGATCTTGGATAGCAGATTACCCCAGGAGTAGGATATAGCAGATTATCCCAGGAGTAGGGTATAGCAGATTATCCCAGGAGTAGGATACAGCAGATTATCCCAGGAGTAGGATATAGCAGATTATCCCAGGAGTAGGATATAGCAGATTACCCCAGGAGTAGGATACAGCAGATTATCCCAGGAGTAGGATATAGCAGATTATCCCAGGAGTAGGATATAGCAGATTATCCCAGGAGTAGGATATAGCAGATTATCCAAGAAGTAAGATATAGCAGATTACTCCAGGAGTAGGATATAGCAGATTATCCCAGGAGTAGGATATAGCAGATTACCCCAGGAGTAGGATATAGCAGATTATCCCAGGAGTAGGATATAGCAGATTACCCCAGGAGTAGGATATAGCAGATTACCCCAGGAGTAAGATATAGCAGATTATCCCAGGAGTAAGATATAGCAGATTACCCCAGGAGTAGGATATAGCAGATTACCCCAGGAGTAAGATATAGCAGATTACCCCAGGAGTAGGATATAGCAGATTATCCCAGGAGTAGGACATAGCAGATTATCCCAGGAGTAGGATATAGCAGATTACCCCAGGAGTAGGATATAGCAGATTACCCCAGGAGTAAGATATAGCAGATTATCCCAGGAGTAAGATCTAGCATATTACCCCAGGTGTAGGATATAGCAGATTACCCCAGGAGTAGGATATAGCAGATTACCCCAGGAGTAAGATATAGCAGATTACCCCAGGAGTAGGATATAGCAGATTAGTAGGATATAGCAGATTATCCCAGGAGTAGGATATAGCAGATTATCCCAGGAGTAGGATATAGCAGATTATCCCAGGAGTAGGATATAGCAGATTATCCCAGGAGTAGGATATAGGAGATTATCTAAGAAGTAAGATATAGCAGATTACCCCAAGAGTAGGATATAGCAGATTACCCAAGGAGTAAGATATAGCAGATTACCCCAGGAGTAGGATACAGCAGATTAGTAGGATATAGCAGATTATCCCAGGAGTAGGATATAGCAGATTATCCCAGGAGTAGGATATAGCAGATTATCCCAGGAGTAGGATATAGCAGATTATCCAAGAAGTAAGATATAGCAGATTACCCCAGGAGTAGGATATAGCAGATTATCCCAGGAGTAGGATATAGCAGATTACCCCAGGAGTAGGATATAGCAGATTATCCCAGGAGTAGGATATAGCAGATTACCCCAGGAGTAGGATATAGCAGATTACCCCAGGAGTAAGATATAGCAGATTATCCCAGGAGTAAGATATAGCAGATTACCCCAGGTGTAGTATATAGCAGATTACCCCAGGAGTAGGATATATCAGATTACCCCAGTAGTAAGATATAGCAGATTACCCCAGGAGTAGGATATAGCAGATTACCCCAGGAGTAAGATATAGCAGATTACCCCAGGAGTAGGATATAGCAGATTACCCCAGGAGTAAGATATAGCAGATTACCCCAGGAGTAAGATATAGCAGATTACCCCAGGAGTAAGATATAGCAGATTACCCCAGGAGTAAGATATAGCAGATTACCCCAGGAGTAAGATATAGCAGATTACCCCAGGAGTAAGATAGAGCAGATTATCCAAGAAGTAAGATATAGCAGATTACCCCAGGAGTAGGATATAGCAGATTACCCCAGGAGTAAGATATAGCAGATTATCCAAGAAGTAAAATATAGCAGATTACCCCAGGAGTAGGATATAGCAGATTACCCCAGGAGTAAGATATAGCAGATTACCCCAGGAGTAAGATATAGCAGATTACCCCAGTAGTAAGATATAGCAGATTACCCCAGGAGTAGGATATAGCAGATTACCCCAGGAGTAGGATATAGCAGATTACCCCAGGAGTAAGATATAGCAGATTACCCCAGGAGTAAGATATAGCAGATTACCCCAGGAGTAAGATATAGCAGATTACCCCAGGAGTAAGATATAGCAGATTACCCCAGGAGTAAGATATAGCAGATTACCCCAGGAGTAAGATATAGCAGATTACCCCAGGAGTAAGATATAGCAGATTATCCAAGAAGTAAGATATAGCAGATTACCCCAGGAGTAAGATATAGCAGATTACCCCAGGAGTAGGATATAGCCGATTATCCCAGGAGTAAGATATAGCAGATTTTCCAAGAAGTAAGATATAGCAGATTACCCCAGGAGTAAGATATAGCAGATTACCCCAGGAGTAAGATATAGCAGATTACCCCAGGAGTAAGATATAGCAGATTATCCAAGAAGTAAGATATAGCAGATTACCCCAGGAGTAAGATATAGCAGATTACCCCAGGAGTAGGATATAGCAGATTAGTAGGATATAGCAGATTATCCCAGGAGTAGGATATAGCAGATTATCCCAGGAGTAGGATATAGCAGATTATCCCAGGAGTAGGATATAGCAGATTATCCAAGAAGTAAGATATAGCAGATTACCCCAGGAGTAGGATATAGCAGATTATCCCAGGAGTAGGATATAGCAGATTACCCCAGGAGTAGGATATAGCAGATTATCCCAGGAGTAGGATATAGCAGATTACCCCAGGAGTAGGATATAGCAGATTACCCCAGGAGTAAGATATAGCAGATTATCCCAGGAGTAAGATATAGCAGATTACCCCAGGTGTAGTATATAGCAGATTACCCCAGGAGTAGGATATAGCAGATTACCCCAGTAGTAAGATATAGCAGATTACCCCAGGAGTAGGATATAGCAGATTACCCCAGGAGTAAGATATAGCAGATTACCCCAGGAGTAGGATATAGCAGATTACCCCAGGAGTAAGATATAGCAGATTACCCCAGGAGTAAGATATAGCAGATTACCCCAGGAGTAAGATATAGCAGATTACCCCAGGAGTAAGATATAGCAGATTACCCCAGGAGTAAGATATAGCAGATTATCCAAGAAGTAAGATATAGCAGATTACCCCAGGAGTAGGATATAGCAGATTACCCCAGGAGTAAGATATAGCAGATTATCCAAGAAGTAAGATATAGCAGATTACCCCAAGAGTAGGATATAGCAGATTACCCCAGGAGTAAGATATAGCAGATTACCCCAGGAGTAAGATATAGCAGATTACCCCAGTAGTAAGATATAGCAGATTACCCCAGGAGTAGGATATAGCAGATTACCCCAGGAGTAGGATATAGCAGATTACCCCAGGAGTAAGATATAGCAGATTACCCCAGGAGTAAGATATAGCAGATTACCCCAGGAGTAAGATATAGCAGATTACCCCAGGAGTAAGATATAGCAGATTACCCCAGGAGTAAGATATAGCAGATTATCCAAGAAGTAAGATATAGCAGATTACCCCAGGAGTAAGATATAGCAGATTACCCCAGGAGTAGGATATAGCAGATTATCCCAGGAGTAAGATATAGCAGATTATCCAAGAAGTAAGATATAGCAGATTACCCCAGGAGTAAGATATAGCAGATTACCCCAGGAGTAAGATATAGCAGATTACCCCAGGAGTAAGATATAGCAGATTATCCAAGAAGTAAGATATAGCAGATTACCCCAGGAGTAAGATATAGCAGATTACCCCAGGAGTAGGATATAGCAGATTAGTAGGATATAGCAGATTATCCCAGGAGTAGGATATAGCAGATTATCCCAGGAGTAGGATATAGCAGATTATCCCAGGAGTAGGATATAGCAGATTATCCAAGAAGTAAGATATAGCAGATTACCCCAGGAGTAGGATATAGCAGATTATCCCAGGAGTAGGATATAGCAGATTACCCCAGGAGTAGGATATAGCAGATTATCCCAGGAGTAGGATTTAGCAGATTACCCCAGGAGTAGGATATAGCAGATTACCCCAGGAGTAAGATATAGCAGATTATCCCAGGAGTAAGATATAGCAGATTACCCCAGGTGTAGTATATAGCAGATTACCCCAGGAGTAGGATATAGCAGATTACCCCAGGAGTACGATATAGCAGATTACCCCAGGAGTAAGATATAGCAGATTACCCCAGGAGTAAGATATAGCAGATTACCCCAGGAGTAAGATATAGCAGATTACCCCAGGAGTAAGATATAGCAGATTACCCCAGGAGTAAGATATAGCAGATTATCCAAGAAGTAAGATATAGCAGATTACCCCAGGAGTAGGATATAGCAGATTACCCCAGGAGTAAGATATAGCAGATTATCCAAGAAGTAAGATATAGCAGATTACCCCAGGAGTAAGATATAGCAGATTACCCCAGGAGTAAGATATAGCAGATTACCCCAGTAGTAAGATATAGCAGATTACCCCAGGAGTAGGATATAGCAGATTACCCCAGGAGTAAGATATAGCAGATTACCCCAGGAGTAGGATATAGCAGATTATCCCAGGAGTAAGATATAGCAGATTATCCAAGAAGTAAGATATAGCAGATTACCCCAGGAGTAAGATATAGCAGATTACCCCAGGAGTAAGATATAGCAGATTACCCCAGGAGTAAGATATAGCAGATTATCCAAGAAGTAAGATATAGCAGATTACCCCAGGAGTAAGATATAGCAGATTACCCCAGGAGTAGGATTTAGCAGATTACCCCAGGAGTAGGATATAGCAGATTACCCCAGGAGTAAGATATAGCAGATTATCCCAGGAGTAAGATATAGCAGATTACCCCAGGTGTAGTATATAGCAGATTACCCCAGGAGTAGGATATAGCAGATTACCCCAGGAGTACGATATAGCAGATTACCCCAGGAGTAAGATATAGCAGATTACCCCAGGAGTAAGATATAGCAGATTACCCCAGGAGTAAGATATAGCAGATTACCCCAGGAGTAAGATATAGCAGATTACCCCAGGAGTAAGATATAGCAGATTATCCAAGAAGTAAGATATAGCAGATTACCCCAGGAGTAGGATATAGCAGATTACCCCAGGAGTAAGATATAGCAGATTATCCAAGAAGTAAGATATAGCAGATTACCCCAGGAGTAAGATATAGCAGATTACCCCAGGAGTAAGATATAGCAGATTACCCCAGTAGTAAGATATAGCAGATTACCCCAGGAGTAGGATATAGCAGATTACCCCAGGAGTAAGATATAGCAGATTACCCCAGGAGTAGGATATAGCAGATTATCCCAGGAGTAAGATATAGCAGATTATCCAAGAAGTAAGATATAGCAGATTATCCCAGGAGTAAGATATAGCAGATTATCCAAGAAGTAAGATATAGCAGATTACCCCAGGAGTAAGATATAGCAGATTACCCCAGGAGTAAGATATAGCAGATTACCCCAGTAGTAAGATATAGCAGATTACCCCAGGAGTAGGATATAGCAGATTACCCCAGGAGTAGGATATAGTAGATTACCCCAGGAGTAAGATATAGCAGATTACCCCAGCAGTAAGATATAGCAGATTACCCCAGGAGTAAGATATAGCAGATTACCCCAGGAGTAAGATATAGCAGATTATCCCAGGAGTAAGATATAGCAGATTATCCAAGAAGTAAGATATAGCAGATTACCCCAGGAGTAAGATATAGCAGATTATCCAAGAAGTAAGATATAGCAGATTACCCCAGGAGTAAGATATAGCAGATTACCCCAGGAGTAAGATATAGCAGATTACCCCAGTAGTAAGATATAGCAGATTAACCCAGGAGTAGGATATAGCAGATTACCCCAGGAGTAGGATATAGTAGATTACCCCAGGAGTAAGATATAGCAGATTACCCCAGCAGTAAGATATAGCAAATTACCCCAGGAGTAAGATATAGCAGATTACACCAGGAGTAAGATATAGCAGATTATCCCAGGAGTAAGATATAGCAGATTATCCAAGAAGTAAGATATAGCAGATTACCCCAGGAGTAAGATATAGCAGATTATCCAAGAAGTAAGATATAGCAGATTACCCCAGGAGTAAGATATAGCAGATTACCCCAGGAGTAAGATATAGCAGATTACCCCAGTAGTAAGATATAGCAGATTACCCCAGGAGTAGGATATAGCAGATTACCCCAGGAGTAGGATATAGTAGATTACCCCAGGAGTAAGATATAGCAGATTACCCCAGCAGTAAGATATAGCAGATTACCCCAGGAGTAAGATATAGCAGATTAACCTAGGAGTAAGATATAGCAGATTATCCCAGGAGTAAGATATAGCAGATTATCCAAGAAGTAAGATATAGCAGATTACCCCAGGAGTAAGATATAGCAGATTATCCAAGAAGTAAGATATAGCAGATTACCCCAGGAGTAAGATATAGCAGATTACCCCAGGAGTAAGATATAGCAGATTACCCCAGTAGTAAGATATAGCAGATTACCCCAGGAGTAGGATATAGCAGATTACCCCAGGAGTAGGATATAGTAGATTACCCCAGGAGTAAGATATAGCAGATTACCCCAGCAGTAAGATATAGCAGATTACCCCAGGAGTAAGATATAGCAGATTACCCCAGGAGTAAGATATAGCAGATTATCCCAGGAGTAAGATATAGCAGATTATCCAAGAAGTAAGATATAGCAGATTACCCCAGGAGTAAGATATAGCAGATTATCCAAGAAGTAAGATATAGCAGATTACCCCAGGAGTAAGATATAGCAGATTATCCAAGAAGTAAGATATAGCAGATTATCCAAGAAGTAAGATATAGCAGATTACCCCAGGAGTAAGATATAGCAGATTACCCCAGGAGTAGGATATAGCAGATTACCCCAGGAGTAAGATATAGCAGATTACCCCAGGAGTAAGATATAGCAGATTACCCCAGGAGTAAGATATAGCAGATTACCCCAGGAGTAAGATATAGCAGATTACCCCAGGAGTAAGATATAGCAGATTACCCCAGGAGTAGGATATAGCAGATTACCCCAGGAGTAAGATATAGCAGATTACCCCAGGAGTAAGATATAGCAGATTACCCCAGGAGTAAGATATAGCAGATTACCCCAGGAGTAAGATATAGCAGATTACCCCAGTAGTAAGATATAGCAGATTACCCCAGGAGTAGGATATAGCAGATTACCCCAGGAGTAGGATATAGTAGATTACCCCAGGAGTAAGATATAGCAGATTACCCCAGCAGTAAGATATAGCAGATTACCCCAGGAGTAAGATATAGCAGATTACCCCAGGAGTAAGATATAGCAGATTATCCCAGGAGTAAGATATAGCAGATTATCCAAGAAGTAAGATATAGCAGATTACCCCAGGAGTAAGATATAGCAGATTATCCAAGAAGTAAGATATAGCAGATTACCCCAGGAGTAAGATATAGCAGATTACCCCAGGAGTAAGATATAGCAGATTACCCCAGGAGTAAGATATAGCAGATTACCCTAGGAGTAGGATATAGCAGATTACCCCAGGAGTAAGATATAGCAGATTACCCCAGGAGTAAGATATAGCAGATTATCCAAGAAGTAAGATATAGCAGATTATCCAAGAAGTAAGATATAGCAGATTACCCCAGGAGTAAGATATAGCAGATTACCCCAGGAGTAGGATATAGCAGATTACCCCAGGAGTAAGATATAGCAGATTACCCCAGGAGTAAGATATAGCAGATTACCCCAGGAGTAAGATATAGCAGATTATCCAAGAAGTAAGATATAGCAGATTACCCCAGGAGTAAGATATAGCAGATTACCCCAGGAGTAGGATATAGCAGATTACCCCAGGAGTAAGATATAGCAGATTACCCCAGGAGTAAGATATAGCAGATTATCCAAGAAGTAAGATATAGCAGATTACCCCAGGAGTAAGATATAGCAGATTACCCCAGGAGTAAGATATAGCAGATTACCCTAGGAGTAGGATATAGCAGATTACCCCAGGAGTAAGATATAGCAGATTACCCCAGGAGTAAGATATAGCAGATTATCCAAGAAGTAAGATATAGCAGATTATCCAAGAAGTAAGATATAGCAGATTACCCCAGGAGTAAGATATAGCAGATTACCCCAGGAGTAGGATATAGCAGATTACCCCAGGAGTAAGATATAGCAGATTACCCCAGGAGTAAGATATAGCAGATTACCCCAGGAGTAAGATATAGCAGATTATCCAAGAAGTAAGATATAGCAGATTACCCCAGGAGTAAGATATAGCAGATTACCCCAGGAGTAGGATATAGCAGATTACCCCAGGAGTAAGATATAGCAGATTACCCCAGGAGTAAGATATAGCAGATTATCCAAGAAGTAAGATATAGCAGATTACCCCAGGAGTAAGATATAGCAGATTACCCCAGGAGTAAGATATAGCAGATTATCCAAGAAGTAAGATATAGCAGATTACCCCAGGAGTAAGGTATAGCAGATTACCCCAGGAGTAGGTTATAGGAGATTTCCGTTTGCTGGAAAGGCCGATGTTGTTTGATTTATGACATGCCCGCCCTTCTTTATCTGCTCTTCCAAAGTGCAGCCTAAACGTCCAATATAGAGTTCTGCTTGAAGATCTGACTTTTTTTCTCCTAGCCGAGTCCCAACCATCCTTTGACTTCGCGTCCCCTCAACGGCTAACTATCTTCATCTCATTTAGTATTTCTGTTCGCTCTCTAGCTAGCTAAAAATGGGCAGATTTTAATGAAATTAGGTATTATTCCTTTACTAATGGCACTCGGGAACCGCGCTAAGATGACGCAGTTCCTGCGAGTCGTGTTCCCAGTAGACAGGATTCTACAAACCATTATCTCAGCATAAACCATATCATAGTGGATCACTTGGAGATAACTTTTATCATCATAGAATTGATGTCGTCGTTACAAATGCAAAGTATCGAATGTGAAAATCACCACTTTTCAGAGTGAAAAAGCGTTTATTCATAACTTTTTTTTGGACAGTTATATATTCGGCAGATTTGACCTTTTGATAGTGGAATACATTTCCTTTAATAGAGTGAACTAAGATTCAAGAATTTGCCGTACATAAGTCTAGCAGAAATTAGTAAAGATTGACAATGAAAGATGCATTTTTTCACATTCGATACTTTGCATTTGTATCGACGATGTATTCTAGGAATATAGATACCTGTTATCAGTCACGGCTATGCGTGGAGAATTGATGACGCGGAGAATCGATAACGTGGTGATAGTGGCAGTGGTTTTTTTTTTGTTTTTTTTTTACGGCGAATCTACATCTAGATCATTAGCGCCGACATCCAGGGTGTAGCGAGAAATTTTACCAGCGAGCCGTGGGTTGGTAAAATTCCTGCCGGAGGTTGGGAATCGAACCCACCATGTCCCGCTTATGAATCCAAGGCGCTAGCCATTAGACCACGGGAGACCCCGACAGACAGTGCTTGTTGCATACAATGTTGTAACAAAATATCCTAAAGCGCATCTATTAAATAAAGACGAAGAGAATGCACCTATCGTAGAAGATAAAATCACCACAGGTCTGAATCGGCAGTATTTTCCTCCATCGGAAATTGGAAAAAAAATGAGACCCAGGATATTTGGGAGAGAATCCATGAGCTGACGGATATGGACATAGACTTCAAATTGACTATGTTATTAGAGAAAATGGCTAAGAGACTGGAACTACTAGAGTCACAGGAAGCTTCAGATTCTCCTTCGACGGATAGTGACATTCACTTAGATCTTCCTCCTCTAGAATTGCTAAGAGACTAGAACTACTAGAGTCACAGGAAGCTTCAGATTCTCCTTCGACGGATAGTGACATTCACTTAGATCTTCCTCCTCTAGAATTGCTAAGAGACTAGAACTACTAGAGTCACAGGAAGCTTCAGATTCTCCTTCGACGGATAGTGACATTCACTTAGATCTTCCTCCTCTAGAATTGCTAAGAGACTAGAACTACTAGAGTCACAGGAAGCTTCAGATTCTCCTTCGACGGATAGTGACATTCACTTAGATCTTCCTCCTCTAGAAGATAATGGCCCTGGATGTTCAGCTGCTAAGAGACTAGAACTACTAGAGTCACAGGAAGCTTCAGATTCTCCTTCGACGGATAGTGACATTCACTTAGATCTTCCTCCTCTAGAATTGCTAAGAGACTAGAACTACTAGAGTCACAGGAAGCTTCAGATTCTCCTTCGACGGATAGTGACATTCACTTAGATCTTCCTCCTCTAGAATTGCTAAGAGACTAGAACTACTAGAGTCACAGGAAGCTTCAGATTCTCCTTCGACGGATAGTGACATTCACTTAGATCTTCCTCCTCTAGAATTGCTAAGAGACTAGAACTACTAGAGTCACAGGAAGCTTCAGATTCTCCTTCGACGGATAGTGACATTCACTTAGATCTTCCTCCTCTAGAATTGCTAAGAGACTAGAACTACTAGAGTCACAGGAAGCTTCAGATTCTCCTTCGACGGATAGTGACATTCACTTAGATCTTCCTCCTCTAGAAGATAATGGCCCTGGATGTTCAGCTGCTAAGAGACTAGAACTACTAGAGTCACAGGAAGCTTCAGATTCTCCTTCGACGGATAGTGACATTCACTTAGATCTTCCTCCTCTAGGACATTGATTAATGAAATTAGGTATTATTCCTTTACTAATGGCACTCGGGAACCGCGCTAAGATGACGCAGTTCCTGCGAGTCGTGTTCCCAGTAGACAGGATTCTACAAACCATTATCTCAGCATAAACCATATCATAGTGGATCACTTGGAGATAACTTTTATCATCATAGAATTGATGTCGTCGTTACAAATGCAAAGTATCGAATGTGAAAATCACCACTTTTCAGAGTGAAAAAGCGTTTATTCATAACTTTTTTTTGGACAGTTATATATTCGGCAGATTTGACCTTTTGATAGTGGAATACATTTCCTTTAATAGAGTGAACTAAGATTCAAGAATTTGCCGTACATAAGTCTAGCAGAAATTAGTAAAGATTGACAATGAAAGATGCATTTTTTCACATTCGATACTTTGCATTTGTATCGACGATGTATTCTAGGAATATAGATACCTGTTATCAGTCACGGCTATGCGTGGAGAATTGATGACGCGGAGAATCGATAACGTGGTGATAGTGGCAGTGGTTTTTTTTTTGTTTTTTTTTTACGGCGAATCTACATCTAGATCATTAGCGCCGACATCCAGGGTGTAGCGAGAAATTTTACCAGCGAGCCGTGGGTTGGTAAAATTCCTGCCGGAGGTTGGGAATCGAACCCACCATGTCCCGCTTATGAATCCAAGGCGCTAGCCATTAGACCACGGGAGACCCCGACAGACAGTGCTTGTTGCATACAATGTTGTAACAAAATATCCTAAAGCGCATCTATTAAATAAAGACGAAGAGAATGCACCTATCGTAGAAGATAAAATCACCACAGGTCTGAATCGGCAGTATTTTCCTCCATCGGAAATTGGAAAAAAAATGAGACCCAGGATATTTGGGAGAGAATCCATGAGCTGACGGATATGGACATAGACTTCAAATTGACTATGTTATTAGAGAAAATGGCTAAGAGACTGGAACTACTAGAGTCACAGGAAGCTTCAGATTCTCCTTCGACGGATAGTGACATTCACTTAGATCTTCCTCCTCTAGAATTGCTAAGAGACTAGAACTACTAGAGTCACAGGAAGCTTCAGATTCTCCTTCGACGGATAGTGACATTCACTTAGATCTTCCTCCTCTAGAATTGCTAAGAGACTAGAACTACTAGAGTCACAGGAAGCTTCAGATTCTCCTTCGACGGATAGTGACATTCACTTAGATCTTCCTCCTCTAGAATTGCTAAGAGACTAGAACTACTAGAGTCACAGGAAGCTTCAGATTCTCCTTCGACGGATAGTGACATTCACTTAGATCTTCCTCCTCTAGAAGATAATGGCCCTGGATGTTCAGCTGCTAAGAGACTAGAACTACTAGAGTCACAGGAAGCTTCAGATTCTCCTTCGACGGATAGTGACATTCACTTAGATCTTCCTCCTCTAGAATTGCTAAGAGACTAGAACTACTAGAGTCACAGGAAGCTTCAGATTCTCCTTCGACGGATAGTGACATTCACTTAGATCTTCCTCCTCTAGAATTGCTAAGAGACTAGAACTACTAGAGTCACAGGAAGCTTCAGATTCTCCTTCGACGGATAGTGACATTCACTTAGATCTTCCTCCTCTAGAATTGCTAAGAGACTAGAACTACTAGAGTCACAGGAAGCTTCAGATTCTCCTTCGACGGATAGTGACATTCACTTAGATCTTCCTCCTCTAGAATTGCTAAGAGACTAGAACTACTAGAGTCACAGGAAGCTTCAGATTCTCCTTCGACGGATAGTGACATTCACTTAGATCTTCCTCCTCTAGAAGATAATGGCCCTGGATGTTCAGCTGCTAAGAGACTAGAACTACTAGAGTCACAGGAAGCTTCAGATTCTCCTTCGACGGATAGTGACATTCACTTAGATCTTCCTCCTCTAGAATTGCTAAGAGACTAGAACTACTAGAGTCACAGGAAGCTTCAGATTCTCCTTCGACGGATAGTGACATTCACTTAGATCTTCCTCCTCTAGAATTGCTAAGAGACTAGAACTACTAGAGTCACAGGAAGCTTCAGATTCTCCTTCGACGGATAGTGACATTCACTTAGATCTTCCTCCTCTAGAAGATAATGGCCCTGGATGTTCAGCTGCTAAGAGACTAGAACTACTAGAGTCACAGGAAGCTTCAGATTCTCCTTCGACGGATAGTGATATTCACTTAGATCTTCCTCCTCTAGAAGATAATGGCCCTGGATGTTCAGCTGCTAAGAGACTAGAACTACTAGAGTCACAGGAAGCTTCAGATTCTCCTTCGACGGATAGTGACATTCACTTAGATCTTCCTCCTCTAGAATTGCTAAGATACTAGAACTACTAGAGTCACAGGAAGCTTCAGATTCTCCTTCGACGGATAGTGACATTCACTTAGATCTTCCTCCTCTAGAATTGCTAAGAGGCTAGAACTACTAGAGTCACAGGAAGCTTCAGATTCTCCTTCGACGGATAGTGATATTCACTTAGATCTTCCTCCTCTAGAATTGCTAAGAGACTAGAACTACTAGAGTCACAGGAAGCTTCAGATTCTCCTTCGACGGATAGTGATATTCACTTAGATCTTCCTCCTCTAGAATTGCTAAGAGACTAGAACTACTAGAGTCACAGGAAGCTTCAAATTCTCCTTCGACGGATAGTGATATTCACTTAGATCTTCCTCCTCTAGAATTGCTAAGAGACTAGAACTACTAGAGTCACAGGGAGCTTCAGATTCTCCTTCGACGGATAGTGATATTCACTTAGATTATCCTCCTCTAGAATTGCTAAGAGACTAGAACTACTAGAGTCACAGGAAGCTTCAGATTCTCCTTCGACGGATAGTGACATTCACTTAGATCTTCCTCCTCTAGAAGATAATGGCCCTGGATGTTCAGCTGCTAACATGGAAGAGAAGAAGGCAAGGACTCCGAAAGGAAATCCTAAAGATAGAAAGGTGGAAACGGTGAAGGGATTACGAAGTAAAGGAAAAACCACTCCGAAATCTGGAAGAACACAGCCTGGAATTAGGAATAAAGTGTAAGAACACAAAATAAAGAATAAATAATGTTTCTATTTCCTTTATTAAGACCAATACACTCCGCACAACTGAAATGTATGTGATGAAATTAATTATGTTGTATTCATTTTCCTTATATTTGATAAGGACCTTATTTTTATGATATTATTTCATGTAATTTTCAAAACTTTGTTTATTTTCTTACAAATTGTAATTACAAAATCAAAGGAGAAAATATCCAATTTGCAAAGCTCCTAAAAATATAGTATAATATATATCAATAGCCTTCCAAGAATCATGAATATTGTTGCATGGAATGGCGATAATGTGTCATAAGCATATCATGTTATAATATCTTTATCAAATATCAAAGATAAGATAAGCAAACCCTTTGATTATAATCGAATGTCTTGATAATCTTATCTAGTAATAGGTCACGTTTATAAAGGCCATGACGTAATAGGTCACGTCATGGCCGACGTTGGCTCTAAGTATTTTACAGGGTATCCTCAAACAAAAAGGCCATCCTTTGGAAATCGATACAGGACGAAAGACCAAAGAATAAAAGCCCTTCGGTATAAATATATTTTATTTAGGTTCGTTGCCGAGAAAACGAAAGAAAAAAAAAATCTGAAAAGGCAGTCTTTCTTAAGGCCCATGTTTTACCTCTTAGACTTACCCCTCTTAGACTTACCCCTTAGAAAATTCGCAATTGTTAGTTTTGCTCTTTTGAACGGGTTTTTGTATTTGATTACCTAACGTTTTAACTGGTTGTTGCTTTTTTTTAAATTGCATTTAACCCTTTCGATGCGACGCCCGAGAATACTTGCCGGAGAAAGATTTTCCTCCAAGGCGACGCCCGAGTATTCTCGCCAATGCTGCATCTCTTGATTGCGAGCCCTCTTTAGCCTTGAGCTTGTACAGAGTGCTCTAGCAGGAATGGGGGATATTTTCTGGTTTAACCCTTAACTGGCAACATAAAAATTTTCAACGTTATAAGTAACATGAGTCTATGAGACGTGTGCACGGTAAAAATGGTCTTAGGGCATTTTTTTATTGAAACTGTAAATAATAAAGGAATAGCGGCGCTAATGGCCAAGAATTGTCGATGCGCCGTAAAAAAAAAAAATAAATAAATAAAGGAATAGCTTATTATAATAATTAAAACAAAAAATGTTTTTGGACAAAAAGTTGGTTCGGGATGAAATAGAAAAAGAAATGTAAGAAAGAAAAGTAAGTTAACTTTGTTTTAAATGGTTATTGTATGTTTGCTGTGTACCTAAATTGTAGTAAATAAATTGTTTCAAGTACTACACGTCGTCGTTCACGTAAGATAAACACGAAAATCATGATTAGTAACAAGTGCCAAAGTAAAAAAGAAAAAAAATACGGGTGCGTAGGGCCGCTCTAGGAGAGGGAGTTTGATCGGCCTGTGGAGGGAGTAGGCAGCTAGCTCATGTCGTATCGAAAAGGTTAATAGTAAAACGAGTATTTGACTAAAACAAGGTAAGAAAATATTGTTATAGTGTTATCAAGAGCGAACATTGAGAAGGTGGGGAAGTCGCCATGATACTGTTACTTTCCTGTTATTGCGCCTTAAATCTATTTTCTCTTCGAGATTTTATTTTATATTTTTCACGAAAGATCAAAAACTTTTCCTTTATTGAGAAGATATGGTCGAACGTTCAGAAGTAGGAAGCGTTGATCGTCGGGGTTTCGGTCAATGTTCTTATTTAATAAAACACATTTTATGTGTTTAACAGCACTTACATTGGACAGACGAACAACCGCATTCAAAAGAGACTCAAAATACACAAATACAACATTAAGAACAGAGACATTAAAACCGCCCTATCCAGACACGCTATCACGGACGGACATAAATTTGATTTCCAAAACTTCTCCATCCTTTCCACTGAACCCAACCTTGAGAAGCGTCTCCTTTCTGAATCCATACATATCCATCTAGAAAACAATCCCGTCAATGACAAAATTGACAAAGAAGTCATCTCCTCAACCTATTCCAACATTTTCCATATCCTCAAAACTTCCCGTTAGGTAATCCCACCCCGTTCGTTGTCCTATTCCCACACACCTGTCTTATCCTTCCCTGGACCTGGAAAACCCCTGGCACGTCCTTTATCTTTACCGCGGTCGTTTCCCGCCGTCCATACTTCCATCTCCATTTCTCCCCACCCCGTCCCCCTCCATCCTCTCCTGTCTAACCCTGGCCCTATCCTTCTTGTCTTCAGAAATGTTCTCTACTTGAAACGGGACAGTTCTCAATCTTCTCGATAGATATGTTACTACGCCACTGTTCTGTATTCTCTTGTATCATACACAATTATATTTATTTAGTTTTGTATTATTATACTATATATATATATATATATATATATATATTCACTCGTATTTGTACTCATATTTTTGTTAATTTATCTATCCTTTTTTGTCATTGTTATACCATATATGTTTTTACAGCCCTAAAGATGGCATGTATAGCAAGCCGAAACGTTGGCAGTAATAAATATACATTTTAACCATAAAATGTGTTTTATTAAATAAGAACATTGACCGAAACCCCGACGATCAACGCCTCCTACTTTTCCTTTATTAATGGCAGTAGGAGTAAGAATGGAACCACGCTAAGATGACGCAGGTCCTTCGAGTCGGACTTTTTGAATCCCGAATAGAAACCAAATCCACGACCTTAGGCTCATGACTTAACAATTGTTTCGGTTCTAAAACTCCATGAAGAAATATGTGGTAAATCAGGTGAATTGTAATGAAAAATAAAATAAATAAAAAAATAATAATAATTTATTTTTCATTCAATAAAAAAATAGAGAATCCAATTGAGAAACATTGACGAGGTAATATTAGAGGAAGTATGGTTGATTGAACCGGGGTTAGTGATGGTGGACGTCGACCTTCTTGTAAACCACAGGCTGAGGATGGTAGGATTCGAGATTGAAGTTCTGGTAGGACTCTGCGTGGCCATGGTGGCTTTCATGTCCACCGTGGCCGCCTTGTCCACCGTGGCTGCCGTGTCCACCGTGGCCATAGTCTTGGCCGGCAGCGATGGCGGCGATCAGGAGGATAACGAAAAACTGGAAGAAAGGAGACAATTAGAGAAAGGTATAGAGTATTCGCAAATTATTTAATTACAATATATATATATATATATATATATATATATATATATATATATATATATATATATATATATATATATATATATATATAAACAAGTATCTGTATGTCTGTTTGATCCTTATAAAAATCCACACCGTTTGACCGATTTTGATCAAACCTAGCACACATGTAGTTCTTGATCCGAGGAGTCTCATAGGCTAAGTTAAAATCGTCTAGGGCTCACAGTTCAGAGGTCACGGGTTCGAAACTGTGAACCCGAACAGCAAATCTGCGTTATTAGTTTTTTTGTTTTTTTTTTTTGGTTGAATTTTTTTTTGGTTGGCGTGTCAACCGTTGGGGTCATTAACGCCAGTTATTAGATTTTAATATTACTTATTTGGTTTCTAATTTATTTTTGCTTTTATAGATAGATGTAGGCCTAGCATGACACGCCGGGTAACAGCTAGTGAATAAATAAAGATAGACCCAACGAATCTCCATAACCCGTGATTAATATTTGGATTTCCTACATGTTGTTTGAAGGTGAAACAATAATTTTGAGATTGTGCGTAAACATCGAAAAAGTATAAAACTCAGATATACATCTAAGTATATAAAAATCACCTGTCTATTTGTGTGTTTGTCTTTTTATCTGAGTGCCTGTTTGTTCCTTGTACAAATCAACTCCGTTTGACTGGTTTTGACCAAACTTGGCACACAGGTACTTCTTGATCCGGCAAGTCTCGTAGCCTAGGTCACAAAAAATCTACCTGCTGTCTGTCTGTATGTTGTTCCTTACACCGTTCAACCGATTTTGACCAAACTTGGCACACAGTTATATGTTGATCCGGGGAGTGTCGTAGGCTAAGTCAAAAAGTCGAAGTCGCAGGAACCGCTTCATCTTAGCGCGGTTCCATTCATATCCCTAGTGTCATTTTGTATACTTAGAATAGAAACAGTTATTACTTTGTTTAGATCATTCTTAATGTAAACACATATTCCAAAGAAGAGCAAGATTGTCGGCAAGGCACAAGAAACTATTCTTAGCGGAAATAACTTTTTCCGCCGTCCCAAGTCGCTCTAAGAAGACTCTACTACGAATATGTTTCTAATTGACTTAACTTGCTTTACTAACATATCAATTTTAGTGTTAAATGCAATTAAAAACACTAAACTACTCATTTTACTGTTAAATGCAATTTCACAAAAGAAAATTGTACAAGAAAATGAGAAAGTAGTGTTTTTTTAATGTACTACGCCACATACAACCACATAATATAATTATATTTGTACTATAGAATTTGGCTGCATGACTTCCTACAGGTAAAATATCTGTCAGTTCTCCTAAGATGCATCTTGATTTATGAAGTACAATAAAAGCCTACCTGAAGCCTGCCTAGTACCTCGACCCGGGCAGATTTCTGATTCTACACGGAGAATGTTTAAATTTACAGCAGATTGTCCGACTCCCAGGAACTGCGTCATCTTAAGACGTATCCGTTCTCATCCATAGTGTCATTTGGTTAGCTTAAAATAGAACTAAACATTTTTTTTTTTTTTTTTTTTTTTTTTTTGTTTCATGAAAATTGTTAACGGGGAAATTCCTCAATCTAAAGCAAGACTCGCAAAGTCAATTCAAAATACAAACATGCTTCTCAATTACTTGTCATGTTTTATTGAAAAAAAAATGCAATCAAAATAACAGCAAGCAATTAAAAACTAATGCAAACCGAGAAAAAAATATAATTAAAAACGAAGGTAAACAGAGACAAAAAAAAAGAGGAGTAGATACAATTATTAGTTTGTTTTGATCATTTGTGAAAAATTATAAATATCTTTTCCATTTTCTTATCTTGTTTTACTCTTACTAGAAGCAATAATAAAATAACAAGAAATAAAAATAGACAAAAAGAACCGTTCAAGTAAACGAAAGTTTTATGCACTTATTTCTCCGATTGACATCGCTTCATCAAAACTTTCTTCGGAATCTTTTTTGTAGGTCATTTAGTAAGCTTTCTAATGGTAACCTTCCGTTTACCTAGATTTTCAACCGTTTACAAGATATTAATGAAAATCCCAACGGCCATAGCCACGTTGAATGCACCGGTTCCCGTAGATCACCGAAGTTAAGCATCGTCGGGCGTGGTCAGTACCTGAATGGGTGACCGACCACGTGCTGTTGGCATTAGAAAAGGGTGGCAACCTGTAGATAGCCTGGCGCTAATGGCCAAGTTGTTGATGCGCCGTTTAAAAAAAAAAAAAAAAAAAAAAAAAAAAAAAAAAAAAAAAAAAAAAAAAAAAAAATTAATAAAAGTATACGAAGTTCCCAAAACTTTTATGTCTGTTAATAAAATACTTTATTCTAACCCTTCCTTATCTCCAATCGTAACCAAAATGTCAACATATTAGTTTTGATAAAATTCCAACATACAGGAAATGTTTCAACTGAATCCCATGACTTTAAGTATCCAAACCAAAAACGTTATTCAAAAAATATTTTTTCAATTTTCTAGAAAACGGTTAAAGCTATCGCCTTAAAAATGGTTTCATTCGTTTTCCTAGGCCAAGAAGCCTATAAAACGAGTACTTGCAAGCATATTAAGTAATCGGAACGATTTATTTCGCGCGACATTCGCTCCAAAAACCATGTTTCGGTGGGCGGATTCTGCTGGTTAACGAACTTGACCTTTCAAATTAGAAGAAAGATTTTTGTACCAAATTTCATCAAAATAGGACCGACAAATAGATATATATGTATATTTTTTTTTATTTTTTTTAGTTTTATTATAAGGAGATACAATTCACATGGATGAATGTACATTTATCACAAAAAAAAAAAAAAAAAAAATATATGATGCTAAACACGTCAATTTACAATTGGGCGTCTCCTTCACCCTCCTGGCAAATTTGAACCACCGTTATTTTCGGTCTCTAGGGGTTCTGAAACGCAAAATGTTCTAGTTGGCACTTCCGGATTGTTTCATGAGGTCAACCTTATGAGCAGGGTTCCTCCCTATGAAGGGAGGGAGGAACCGCGCTAAAACGTCTACCACCTGTCTGTGTGTATGTTTGTTCATCATACAAATCCAAACCGTTTGACCGATTTTGACCAAACTTGGCACACAGGTATATCTTGATCCGGGGGGTTTCGTAGGCAAAGTCAAAAACATATACAATTTTTCTCTCTGTCTGTTCCTTACTCAAATCCACACCGTTTAACCGATTTTGACCACACTTGGCACACACATAGGTCTTCGAAACTGTGAACCCGAACAGTTACAGATTAGCGTTATTAGATTTTAATATTACTTATTTAGTTTCTATTTTTTTTTTCTCTAGATGTAGAAAGTAGGTGTAACATGGCACGCCGGGTAACAGCTAATATATACGAAGACAAGGTATAGTTGGGATTCGGCTAGGAGAAAAACGTCAGACTTTCAGGAAAAAACCTGTATTTGGACGTTTCGGCTGCACATTGGGAGCCTTCTTCAATGTACAGCCAAAACGTCCAAATACAGATTTCTTCCTGAAAGTCTGACGTTTTTCTCCTAGCCGAATCCCAACTATACCTTGTCTTCGTATCTCTGCAACGGCTAACTATCTCCATCTTCAGCTAATATATATATATATATGTATATAAAATCAGATGAAATACGTGTACTATTTGTACGTACCTTGAGAAAAGCGAACATGGTATTGCTGTGCTTATCGATCCTAAACGAACTTGAAGGAGTGATATTTCCCTGTGAATGTCCACCAGCTTATATACACCAGCTTTCCCTATCCCCTCTCTTGGTAGGGTCTCTACAGGACTTGCACAACACGACCTAGGCATTGGGTGAACAATGTCATTTCACTGGGATAATCTGTGTCAAAGTATATATCTATACAATAGGCTCTGTATAAATACACAATCAATACATTCAGGAATTATTGTATTGTCCTCATGATTCAGAGCTTGGAAGGGTCTGCTTGTTATTGCTTCTTTGTAACTTAAAAAAGTAACCACTAACACCAACAAATTACAGTAAAACAGAGATATGTTACATAATAATATCAGAGAATTATAAGACAGTGGCTCTAAAATCACATTTCTAGCAGGAGCTAAATTGGCTATTCCCTCTTTATCGTCGAGAGTACTTCCTCGGCTCAGTCCTTTACCAAGTAATTCAATCCCGTAGAACTTCTTATATTTATCAACTTCTTCAATTTAAATCCTCTGTTCACTCCCGTAATACCCGATCTCGTCCTTCCGATCTTTATATTCCTTCCCACCGAACAGCAATATTCGAAAAATCATTCGTCACCCGTGCCACCTCGCTATGGAATTCCTTACCTCTGTCTGTCCGCCATTCTACCAACCTAGAAACCTTTAAATCCCGACTCTTCCACCACCTTCTATCCCTCCAAGTTTTACCCAACACCTAGTCTATATTGAAGCTGTACACTATATACTGATACTGATAGCATTTATAAGTTTTTAAGTTTATACGTAAAATTCACAATTATTTTGTAAATTCAAAATTATTCCTATGGAACTTGTGTCCCGGAATAAGAATAAACTTTTCATTCATTCATTTTCATTCATTCATAAAACCCTGAAGCAACCAACCAACCGATCTTTTCTTTGTATTCGCTAATTTAGTAAACAAATGAGAGTGAAACAATTTTTGTTATAATTAACCGTAGAGTGGTCACGTCGGTTCATAGTGATCGGACACTCTCCACTTTCCAGTAAATCCATGTCAAATTCTGCAAGAAGATACTTTATTATTTTGCTTACCTTCTAAATTCTCCATTCCTTTCCTCCAGCATATATTTGGATCCAGTCCTATTGATAATTGTTCCTTCTATTTTACCCGTTTTGAGCCGAGGTGGCCACTTGTGTTAGTCTCTTATTGTGAGATTGACGAAAAACTATTAAATAGCCTTTAGTCGAAGCTCTTCATTAGATAAATGTTACGGGCATCAATTCAAATATTGTTTTTAAACAAAATGAATTACCTTGGTCATTTTTGACCCTGGTCATAAGCTTCTCGAAAGTCATCTATAATTGCCACGCCAGTATACCAAACCTCCCAACCAACGACATTGAAAACATAAGATGACGGAATTGTTGTTCTGCCAGCGACTGAAGAAGCAGTGACCAGCAGGGAGAATAAAAGGAAAAGCTGTTCTGTGTGTCCGGGTACCAAGTCCTTGAAATTTAATTTTATGAGATTTTGTATGTCGGAAATGTCTTTGATTTTAATGTGAGATGAGTACCCCTGGTGAGGTGAGTATATTTTATGAAAACGAAATTCACGACAACCTTCAATAATGTCATGATGATTAGACAGTTAGCCGTCGAGGTGATAAGTAAAGATGGAATGGTTGGGATTCGGATAAAGAAACCTCAATAAGATTTTTGTTAAAAAATCTATATTTAGGACGTTTCGGCTAATCTTTGATAGCCTTCGTCAGCTAAAATGACAAGAAAAACAGAAATTAATACAGAAATAAAAAAAAAGAAGTTTATAATTGAGATAAGTAACAAAACTATAAATATAATTAACTTATTATAAAAGAACAATTTCGTCTTAAATTCTTAAAATGAGTAGAATGAAAATCAATAGAAACATAGCAGAAAAAGAAGAAACTTCAGTAAAATAGCCCCCTTTTTTCTTCTTTTTCTGCTATGTTTCTATTGATTTTATAATAAGTTAATTATATTAATAGTTCTGTTACTTATCTCAATTATAAACTTTTTTTTTGTTTTGTTTTTTTCCGTATTAATTTATGTTTTTCTTGTGATTTTAGCTGACGAAGGCGACCAATGAGTAGCCGAAACGTCCAAAATGTAGATTTTTTAACAAAAATCGTATTTTTTTTCTTTAAGAGGTTTCTTTAGCCGAATCCCAACCATTCCAACCTTTAATAAGACTCACAATAAGTTTTATTTTTATTTTAATATTTTTACATTTGACTTACATAAAACATTGCTTTAGAAAAATAGTATTTGAGAAAAACAAATAGTAATACGACACTAAAAAAATAAAACAATAGGAAATAATGACAAGGGCATTGATGCGTGTCTATCATTGAAGTAAGGAAGACAAAGACCTTCGTAGAGCACACCTCACAATAGGAAATAATGACTAGGGCATTGATGCGTGTCTATCATTGAAGTACGGAAGACAAAGACCTTCGTAGAGCACACCTCACAATAGGAAATAATGACTAGGGCATTGATGCGTGTCTATCTTTGAAGTACGGAAGACAAAGACCTTCGTAGAGCACACCTCACAATAGGAAATAATGACTAGGGCATTGATGCGTGTCTATCATTGAAGTACGGAAGACAAAGACCTTCGTAGAGCACACCTCACAATAGGAAATAATGACAAGGGCATTGATGCGTGTCTATCTTTGAAGTACGGAAGACAAAGACCTTCGTAGAGCACACCTCACAATAGGAAATAATGACTAGGGCATTGATGCGTGTCTATCATTGAAGTACGGAAGACAAAGACCTTCGTAGAGCACACCTCACAATAGGAAATAATGACTAGGGCATTGATGCGTGTCTATCATTGAAGTACGGAAGACAAAGACCTTCGTAGAGCACACCTCACAATAGGAAATAATGACATGGGCATTGATGCGTGTCTATCATTGAAGTACGGAAGACAAAGACCTTCGTAGAGCACACCTCACAATAGGAAATAATGACTAGGGCATTGATGCGTGTCTATCATTGAAGTACGGAAGACAAAGACCTTCGTAGAGCACACCTCACAATAGGAAATAATGACTAGGGCATTGATGCGTGTCTATCATTGAAGTACGGAAGACAAAGACCTTCGTAGAGCACACCTCACAATAGGAAATAATGACTAGGGCATTGATGCGTGTCTATCATTGAAGTACGGAAGACAAAGACCTTCGTAGAGCACTCCTCACAATAGGAAATAATGACTAGGGCATTGATGCGTGTCTATCTTTGAAGTACGGAAGACAAAGACCTTCGTAGAGCACTCCTCACAATAGGAAATAATGACTAGGGCATTGATGCGTGTCTATCATTGAAGTACGGAAGACAAAGACCTTCGTAGAGCACTCCTCACAATAGGAAATAATGACTAGGGCATTGATGCGTGTACATCATTGAAGTACGGAAGACAAAGACCTTCGTAGAGCACACCTCACAATAGGAAATAATGACTAGGGCATTGATGCGTGTCTATCATTGAAGTACGGAAGACAAAGACCTTCGTAGAGCACACCTCACAATAGGAAATAATGACTAGGGCATTGATGCGTGTCTATCTTTGAAGTACGGAAGACAAAGACCTTCGTAGAGCACACCTCACAATAGGAAATAATGACTAGGGCATTGATGCGTGTCTATCATTGAAGTACGGAAGACAAAGACCTTCGTAGAGCACACCTCACAATAGGAAATAATGACTAGGGCATTGATGCGTGTCTATCATTGAAGTACGGAAGACAAAGACCTTCGTAGAGCACACCTCACAATAGGAAATAATGACATGGGCATTGATGCGTGTCTATCATTGAAGTACGGAAGACAAAGACCTTCGTAGAGCACACCTCACAATAGGAAATAATGACTAGGGCATTGATGCGTGTCTATCATTGAAGTACGGAAGACAAAGACCTTCGTAGAGCACACCTCACAATAGGAAATAATGACTAGGGCATTGATGCGTGTCTATCATTGAAGTACGGAAGACAAAGACCTTCGTAGAGCACACCTCACAATAGGAAATAATGACTAGGGCATTGATGCGTGTCTATCATTGAAGTACGGAAGACAAAGACCTTCGTAGAGCACACCTCACAATAGGAAATAATGACTAGGGCATTGATGCGTGTCTATCATTGAAGTACGGAAGACAAAGACCTTCGTAGAGCACACCTCACAATAGGAAATAATCACTAGGGCATTGATGCGTGTCTATCATTGAAGTACGGAAGACAAAGACCTTCGTAGAGCACACCTCACAATAGGAAATAATGACTAGGGCATTGATGCGTGTCTATCATTGAAGTACGGAAGACAAAGACCTTCGTAGAGCACACCTCACAATAGGAAATAATGACTAGGGCATTGATGCGTGTCCATCATTGAAGCACGGAAGACAAAGACCTTCGTAGAGCACACCTCACAATAGGAAATAATGACTAGGGCATTGATGCGTGTCTATCATTGAAGTACGGAAGACAAAGACCTTCGTAGAGCACACCTCACAATAGGAAATAATGACTAGGGCATTGATGCGTGTCTATCATTGAAGTACGGAAGACAAAGACCTTCGTAGAGCACACCTCACAATAGGAAATAATGACTAGGGCATTGATGCGTGTCCATCATTGAAGCACGGAAGACAAAGACCTTCGTAGAGCACACCTCACAATAAGAAATAATGACTAGGGCATTGATGCGTGTCTATCATTGAAGTACGGAAGACAAAGACCTTCGTAGAGCACTCCTCGCAATATGTGCGAACCTTTTTGGACTTTTTTATCAGCTTCTTTAGAGGTCATGGTTTTCTTAAGATTTTGATAGCGGCCTGAACATTTTTTCCTCTTCCTTTCAAAGGCGTGAGCTAGCGTGTGGATGTGTTTAGGTGTCCTTGGTTGTCCCAGCACTTCTTGTTCTGCTTCCTGTGCTAATGTTTTTGATAAAATCTCCTTGAACTGTAGATCTGGTCCATAAAGAGGGTCTGGGGACCTTTCTTCCGAGAAGAGTAGAACGGGGTCTTTTGACCCCGTGGCGCACTAGAGGTCGAATTTTAATCCTCAGTGCGGCACGGGGTCACTTGACCCCATACGATTTTTTATCGGATTTTGATAGATTTTCGAAGTTGTAAGACATAGACATATTGGTTTCAACCCTTTGAAATGTCCAAAGCTGAAACATTTTTTGAAAGTTTACCTATTGCACGCTCCGCACTAGTGGAAAGTCGGACACGGGGTCAATTGACCCCGAACCGCACTGAACGTGTTAAGGCCCACCCCCAGAACTCATTATTTAGGAAATTTTACACTATAACATTTTTATTCAAGTTGTTAACCAAAATAAACGACTAATTCCTAGTTACTGCCTTTTAGTGCCGAAAAATATTAATTTTTTGAGTTCCCAACGAACTCGATTGGTCCATTTGGAGCGAAGTTACAGCCCTTTAAATATATGAGTTTTCTAAAAAAACACACAAAAAAAACAAAAAAAAAAAACGCGTTTCTGCTTATATTTTTGTATTTAGTATGTTTTCTAATGTATACAATCTTTGAGTTTTTACACAAAAATATATATGGCCTTCGGAGGTAATTCTTCAACTGATGCAAACCTAAAATAAATGAATTAAGCTTCTACTTTCGAACTATATTTTTATAAATTTGCCTTCATGTTAATTAAAGTGCCCTCTATGCATTGGAAAAAGATACTAATTTTTTGAGACCCCAACGAACTCGATTGGTCCATTTGGAGCAAAGTTACAGCCCTTTAAATATATGAGTTTTCTAAAAAAAAAAACAAAAAAAAAAAAAAACGCGTTTCTGCTTATATTTTTGTATTTAGTATGTTTTCTAATGTATACAATCTTTGAGTTTTTACACAGAAATTGATATAAGGCCTTCGGAGGTAATTCATAAACTAATGCAAACCTAACGAACTAAAATAAATGAATTAAGCTTCCACTTTGGAACTATATTTTTATAAATTTGCCTTCATGTTAATTAAAGTGTCCTCTGTGCATTGGAAAAAGATACTAATTTTTTGAGACCCCAACGAACTTGATTGGTCCATTTGGAACGAAGTTAGAGCTCTTGCCTCAGATGTTGATTAGGACAAGACATTTCGCCTTGTATGATTGAATGGATTGAATAAAGTAAATTTTCAATAATTCTAATTTGAATTGCTAATATATTGTCTTAAATAAATGGAGGTAATCGTTCAATTATAAAATATTGACTACAATTTTGTAATGGATCTTCTTAAACTATAGAATTTATCTACTTGTAATGGATCTTCTTAAACTATAGAATATATCTACTTGTAATGGATCTTCTTAAACTATAGAATTGATTTACTTGGAAACAAATGTCTGTTCTCTAGTCTTACTTGACAAATGTTTTAAGACTATTTGAAAGGGAGAGATTGGTCTGTAGTTTGAGAGAGATATTTTCCAGCAGATTGACAGAGAAAGCTATTGCTGCGCTTTGTCAGATTAAGTTGTAGTTCTCTGTAAATAACTGAATTAATTCAAAGGGCGTTGTTGTCGGTTTTTAATCAAGACAAAACTAAATCCCGTCCATGAGGGCTTAATTGAAACGAAATGTTTTCATCATCCTTATCTTTTAATGAAGATCTAGAGGAGGCTGTGGTTTTGTGCAATCTCTTTGGGTTTTGTTTTTGTTCTCTTTATTTCTTCCAGTACTTTATATAAATTGGAGCTATTTTTGTAAACATGCTTACTATTGATTTTTAATTGTATTACTCTAACCCTTGAGTGGTCACCTGCATTTCACTTTCATTACAGGTCACCTCGGGTCATTATGACCCGACATTTATTTATACTTTTTCTATATAAAAATGGAAAATAATAACTTCTTTGTTCTTATAATTCATAATAAAAGTCCGTCACGCAGGAGCTGCATAACTAAGCACTTTCCTCAGAATTGGGTAGGGTCGAGTGCATTGCTGTATAATTTTCTTAAAAGAACCTATATAGATAAATAAAATAAAAACATAAATTGTTCTGCTCTTTTGCCTTTATGAGCAGCTGTTTCAATTATTAATTTTCTAATTAATTTCCTTCTAGAGTTTTGTGTATGCGTGGTACTACACTACGTAATAAATACACAAAGCTTCACATTTGGATCTATTGAGTTTCGCGAACCTACGTTTCGCGGGAAAATTCAATTCAAACATAGTACAAAGTAACACACCCTTCCCTTCGAATAGACCGATTTAGAAATATAACAACAATTATGGCTGGTATTGACAAATAACTACTTTGGCTCTGGAGTAAAACCCCCCTCCAAGTTTCGTGGCGAAAAAACAAAAACTCTGTATCGTGTTAACGGACACATACAGGGTGTCCAAAATAAGACGGATCAAACTAATTTTGCGGCGAAACGGTTGGTCTGAGAAAAAAATGTCAGAGGAAAAACTTGTAGGGCTTGACTTAAGCTTTCAATTCTATTCATTTTTGAAGAAATAATAATACAGTAAAATGGATGCTTTGAAACTGCAAGATAAGAGATTTCTTTACAATTTATTAATTAATCTGTCAATGAAATAGGATTATCAGTTAAATTGAACACCTCAAACAAAAAATCAGTCTAAATAGTTAAAAAAGATGCCTTATTTTCTAAGTTAGTAATTAGGGAAAATAATCCTTTTTGAGGATCGGCCATATTCTTTTCGGAAAGTTGAGGAGAAAATACCTCAAAGTCATGTATCACACATTCATAACCGACCTCTGTGAGTGCTTCGAAAAATCGTTTTAGTTTAAAACAATAAAATTTCAATCGCACGAAACTCATTTGATTTTAAAGATATCGAAGTGCGGTTTGCGGCAAAGGTTTTGTTTTTTTTTAATTCCCTTCAAAATGATGGGCATAATAATAGGGGGCATCTGCAAACCTCGACATTTCATCTAGCGCCGAGCGCACATGCGCAGTCAACATGTTAAATGGTTGACATATTTAGAAAGCTTAAATCAAGTTCTACAACTTTTTCCTCTGACTTTTTTTCTCAGATCAACTGTTTGGCCGTCTTATTTGGACACCCTGTATATATATATATATATATATATATATATATATATATATATATATATATATATATAAATTTTAACGGGGGTCATTTTCGGTGTCTACTAGGTAGGATCGATAAAAAATCGATGAAATTTTTCAGAAATTCTGTCATGAGTGCAACCTCAATAGATACTTTCCTTCGGAGGAAAGTGCTAAAATGTATTAACATGATGTGTACGTATTAGATACAATTAGGGCAAATTATTTTTATGTGAATTTTACACACACAATTATTACACACGGTACAAAAGGTGTATGAAGTTAGTAAGCAATGGTATTTCAGAATTTTCAGATGTGGTTTTGTGGGTTAAAAATGCTTGTGTGTAATGATCATCACATGAAATAGTGCTAAAATGATTGGCAAGAATGTTGGATATAGTGTGTTGGTCTGTTATTATAGTGTTATTTTGTGTTTAATTTTATTTATATGAGACCATATGTCTTGCATTGATGAATGCTGATTGATATTCGATACAAAATCGACCCAACACTGCTTTTTGCTTTTCTTGATGACCCATTGTGATTTGCTTTTTTCCTTTTATAATCCAGGAGGTTTAAATCTGTCGGGTTTCTCCGGAATAAATGGAGAGCCTTCTTTCTTTCAATCACAGCAATGCTACATTCCTTATTCCACCACGGTACTGGAGATTTTCTGTAAATTTGTGGGTTTTTTGGGATGTTAATGTCAGCTGTTTCTATTATTAAAGAGATTAGTTCGTCCATATGTCGAATATTTACATGTGATAACTTAGTTTCAATATATTCTTTGTAGGCGTTCCAGTTTTTGTATTGTATCTGGGAGTCGTGTTGAAGAGTGGAGTAGGTGTGTTAAGTTGTATGTGTATGGGGAAGTGGTCGCTTCCATGTGAGTCCTGGTCAACTTTCCATGAAAGATGAGTAGGTGAGTTTGTTGGGGGAAAGGAATGGAGAATTTGTATTTAGTGTGATCAAGTCAGTTTGTTGGAAAATATTTTGTAAGAACTGACCTCTACTGTTGGTGGTATCTGAATTCCACATAGTGCTTAAAGCATTAGCGTCTGCCATTAGTATTAAATGACTAGGCATCTGGGACAGTAAGTCGCGTATTTCGTGTACGTCCAACGGTCTACCTGGTGTAAAATAAATGGAGCAAACTGTGACTCTGAAAGGGAGATAGACTGTTGCAGCAACAGCTTGAAGCGTGGTTCTCAGCTGAATGGGTTCACTATATGTGTTATCTCTAACAAGTATAGCTACCCCTCCACATGCTCTACCACCCAGGGAGATAGACTGTTGCAGCAACAGCTTGAAGCGTGGTTCTCAGCTGAATGGGTTCGCTATATGTGTTATCTCTAACAAGTATAGCTACCCCTCCACATGCTCTACCACCCAGAGAGTAGTCTTTTTGATAAATTGAATATCCATGTATGCTGAATGACTTACCCTGGATCATGTGAGTCTCTTGGATAGCAATAACTTTTGGTTCGTTATCCTTCATCAAAAGTTTCAGCTCATCTAGGTGTCTTAGTAAACCATTTATATTCCATGGGAGTACAGACATGGCAGATTGATTTGAAATAAATAATATGTAGAACATAGAAGGGAACGACTATTAATAAAATCAGAGAAAAAGGAAAAGAAATAATATAAGTAAATAAAGATAAGAATGAAGTAGTAAATATTAAATGATAAAACAAAAAATTATATATATATATATGTATATATATATATATATATATATATATATATATATATATATATATATATATATATATAGATAGATATAGATATAGATATAACGATTTAAGCGCTTCTTTCCTTTAGTGTCTTTCAATAGCTTGCTGGTTTCTTTTCTTCTATTCAGCTGTTCTTCATCGTCTTCTTCACTATATTCCTCTGTTGGTTCTTCTTTTTTATTTCTTTTACGGTTCCTTCCTATGTTCTTCATGTCGTCCTTATTTTTTTCCGGAGTAGCGTTCTTTCTTGATAAGTTTTCATCCGAACCCTGAGATTTTTGTGTCTGGTTTTCTGTGTTTGGTGAAGAATGGAAGCGAGGTGACAAGGGCGCATCAGGTTTTTTTTTTTTTTTAATAACGCATTCTCAAACTTGTCCATTCTCTTGCTTAATGCTTTTATTAGTGAAAGTAGTTTCACTAATGCTTCAGACACCCCGGTGTTTTTTGAAGCAATATTGGCGAAAGAAGAGAAGGTGTCGCTTTTTTTAATTATGGATTTTGCTTCAAAATAGCTGACATTGTGAGTTACCATAACCTTTTTGATTTTCATCTCATTTGCATAAACCATGCATGTCTTCTCTGAGGTAATGTGATTTTCTCTGCATAGACAACATTGGATTTCTCGGCATTCTCCTTCGTGTATGGGCAATGTGCATTTCCTGCAGACAGGGTCTTTTCTGCAGGTTGCTCTGTGGTGGCCAAGAAGTCCGCAGTTGTAGCATATCAGAGGAGGGGGAATGTAGGGACGTAACGGGACCGACATGTATCCTACGAAAATCCGCTCAGGAAGACGAGGGCTATCGAAAGTAGCTAGATACAAAGACGATGAGCTGCCGTTTTTCCCTATCCGTCCTACTGATTTAACCATTTGGTCTTTCAATTCTTCCTTTGTTTCTTCTTCCGAGAGATCACCAATCTCACGGCAGTAAAATACACCTTTTGAGTAACTCATCAGGTTGTGAGGTTCCACGGATATTGGCGTTCCGTTGAAATTATTTTCTTTTAGTAACTTAGTTGCAGCTATTTGGTTCGGACATTCAATCAACAGAAATCCACTTTTGCGTAGTTTCCGTACATTAATTCCTTTCGAGAAGGAGCTCAACAATTTATTCATTTGAAATGGATTTATATTATTAAAACTTTTCCCTTCCCTTTGGATTTTTACAATAAGGTAACGAGGGATAGTTCTTAATTTATCTTCATGATGATTAGATAGTTAGCCGTCGAGGTGATAAGTAAAGATGGAATGGTTGGGATTCGGCTAAATAAATCTCAATATGATTTTTGTTTTAAAAAAATCTATATTTCGGACGTTTCGGCTACTCATTTGTAGCCTTCGTCAGCTAAAATGACAAAAAAGAAATTAATACAGAAACAAACAAGAAAAATTTATAATTGTGATAGGTAACAGAACTATAGATACAATTTAACTTATAACAGAACATATCGTCTTAAATTCTTAGAATGAAAAAGAAAATAGGTACAGTAATTGATTTTAATAGTAATTAGTAACATTAATTGATTTTACAAAGAAAAAAGAAAACTATATACCAATGACAAATATAGTAGCTAATAGTAACATTAATTAATTTTACAAAGAAATAAGATACTACATACCAATGGAAATCCCGAGCGGCAGAGGAAGACCAAGGTTGGCAATTAAGTAACCATTGTGAAAGTGTCTAAGGAAAAAAGGAATCTGCAAGGGGTATATGTAACTGGAAACAGCAAGAGGTGGGGGAAACGGGCGGTAAGGATCAAACAGATGTTTATGACATTTTATGACAGGAAAGGAGAAAAAGGCGTTAATGGAAGGATACCCAAGGGGCAAGGTAAAAATCTAGGTAGGTGGTCGGGAGAGTATTTGGAAAATATTAGCGTACATAGGAGAAATGCCTTGTTGGTCAGTTTTGTAATTTATATTGTTTTTGTTTAAGTTTATGTGTACACAGATCTCGGAATGTGTACACATAAACTTAAACAAAAACAATATAAATTACAAAACTGACCAACAAGGCATTTCTCCTATGTACGCTAATATTTTCCAAATACTCTCCCGACCACCTACCTAGATTTTTACCTTGCCCCTTGGGTATCCTTCCATTAACGCCTTTTTCTCCTTTCCTGTCAAAAAATGTCATAAACATCTGTTTGATCCTTACCGCCCGTTTCCCCCACCTCTTGCTGTTTCCAGTTACATATACCCCTTGCAGATTCCTTTTTTCCTTAGACACTTTCACAATGGTTACTTAATTGCCAACCTTGGTCTTCCTCTGCCGCTCGGCATTTCCATTGGTATGTAGTATCTTATTTCTTTGTAAAATTAATTAATGTTACTATTAGCTACTATATTTGTCATTGGTATATAGTTTTCTTTTTTCTTTGTAAAATCAATTAATGTTACTAATTACTATTAAAATCAATTACTGTACCTATTTTCTTTTTCATTCTAAGAATTTAAGACGATATGTTCTGTTATAAGTTAAATTGTATCTATAGTTCTGTTACCTATCACAATTATAAATTTTTCTTGTTTGTTACTGTATTAATTTCTTTTTTGTCATTTTAGCTGACGAAGGCTACCAATGAGTAGCCGAAACGTCCGAAATATAGATTTTTTTAAAACAAAAATCATATTGAGGTTTATTTAGCCGAATCCCAACCATTCCATCTTTACTTAATTTATCTTGATTGGTTTTATTTTTCCTTTGACTTTCAACACGTGCTGCTAGATTTCTGCCAGTTCTTTCTGCCATATTAACACTACTATGAATAATATATTTCGTACAAGGTTTCAACACTGCTGTTAATGAGTTAATTCTTGAGAAAGTCAGTGCACAATCCGCTAGCGGCAGAAAGGTCTGGAAGAATTCTACCTGTTAGGAGTAATCCACAGTACAGTAAGCGTCTACCTGGCTGCACTAAACTGCACAAACAAACAAAGGCACAAGGGTACACAGCTTAACACGAAACCGAGAGAGATGTTCACTCGACCGAGTCTTGAACCGAACTCCACCTAGCTATTAAAGATGACTATCCAGAAGCTTATGCCCAAGGTCAAAAATATACGACGGGTCAATTTGAAATTGATGTTTTTTTGTAATTCATTTTGTTTAAAAACAATATATGAATTGATGCCATGGGCGTATATAGAACATAATTTCGGGAGGGGCTGGGAAACTTTCGGGGGGGGGGGGGCTGCGACCATTTCCGGGGTATGGAATACTACAAATTCAGAACTTGGAATAGTTTTAGCCAACTAAAACGCTATTACACGTAAAATAAAATATTTTTTATGAACTACCTGAGCTTATTTAATTTATTTTTAAGGGTTTTAAGATAAATTTCTACCATCAAATAAAAATTTCGGGGGGGGCTGCAGCCTCCTCAGCCCCCCTATATACACCCATGATTGATGCCTGTAACATTCATCTAATGAAGACCTTCAACTAAAGGCTATTTTTATAGTTTTTCGTCAATCTCACAATAACAGAGTTACACAAGTGGTCACCTCGGCTCAAAATGGGTAAAATAGAAGGAACAATTATCATTAGGACTGCCAAATATATGCTGGAGGAAAGAAATGGAGAATTTAGAAGGTAAGCAAAAGAATGAAGCATGTTCTTGCAGAATTTGACATGGATTTACTGGAAAGTGGAGAGTGTCGGGTCACTATGACCCGACGTGACTACTCTAGGATTAATTACAACAAAAATTGTTTCACTCTCATTTGTTGGCAAATTAGCGAATACAAAGAAAAGATCGGTTGGTTGGTTGCTTCAGGGTTTTAGAGCCACTGTCTTAAAATTCTCTGATATTATTATGTAACATATCTCTTTTTTACTGTCATTTGTTGGTGTTAGTGGTTACTTTTTTAAGTTACAAAGAAATTATTTTCTTTTTTTTTTGTCTTTCCACCTTTTTTCCCCTTTAGTGTTCTGTTTAAGTTACATATGTTTTTACAAATATCCCTTTCACTGAGTGAACGTAGATTCGAGAGTTTGCCGTACATCAGTACAACGGCAATCAGTATAGATTGAAAATGAAAAATCCGTTTTTTCACATTTATTTGTGTAAAATATACGCCTTTAGTACTCTAACAGATTCAAGGTAAAGTGATTAGCATCATCATCATGAAAATATACGCCTTTAGTACTCTAACAGATTCAAGGTAAAGTGATTAGCACCATCATCATGAAAAATATATGCCTTTAGTACTCTAACAGATTCAAGGTAAAGTGATTAGCACCATCATCATGAAAAATATACGCCTTTAGTACTCTAACAGATTCAAGGTAAAGTGATTAGCACCATCATCATGAAAAATATACGCCTTTAGTACTCTAACAGATTCAAGGTAAAGTGATTAGCATCATCATCATGAAAAATTCACCGTCCGATTTCAAGGGCGAATCTCGGGTCTAAAACTTGCCTCCTGGCATTTTGTTATCCATAAATTGCTCGTATAAATTAAAATTGCAGTATTAATTAAAATTTTGAAATTCAATTGCATACTTTTCCAATCAGGTTTATGAATCAGCATTCCATAGAGTAAACAATCGCCCTTGCTATCCTGAAGCACTTCTAGAACTTGGACTTCGATTTTTCAACATCCGGATTTCGGGATTCGCCCTGTCTCTTCCCAAGTCCTGAATTGATCCAAGAACATTTTCGTTCAGCATCATTTTTCATTTCATACAGAAAAATCGTACATTCACGATATAATAAGATCTTTATTTATTTATTATTCAAGCCTTTTATAACGTAGATGGTTCGCTTGATAATTACAAATCTCTTATTATTATTAAACAGTTATTACATATTCTTATTAAAATTTCATATAAAGTAGAAACATTAATTTACAATAAAAGTATTTTACAAATTAATATAACAGTTATAAGTATGTACACTATTATATACATATATATATATATATATATATATATATATATATATATATATATATATATATATATTTAGATGGAACAGAACTTCTCCAGTGGTGGTACTCCTCCTTACTTCTCTGGATTCATCTCCATCTTGGTCAGCCAGGTCATTGTTGTTTCTTCCTCGGTGGTTGCTCAGGGAATGAATTTTTTTTTCACGATCTGGGCTCCCTATTTACTCGCTAGCCCCAGAATATATATATATATATATATATATATATATATATATATATATATATATATATATATATATATATTCCAGAGGGTGAAACAAAATTCAGTCTTCCCACAAATTTATTTCTGGAATTAAGCAACCCCACTACCGGAAAACATCAATAAAAAAAAAAAAAAAAAAAAAAAATATATATATATATATATGTATCCACACACTTATTATATATAATCTGGACACTTCCACAATGGTCACTTAAGTGATAACTTTGGTCTTCCTCTGCCTCCCGGCACCTTCATTGCTGACGAAGGCTACCAAGGTGTAGACAAAACGTCCTGAATATAGATTTTTTTTTTACAAAAATCGGATTGAGGTTTTTTTTAGCCGAATCCCAACTATTCCATCTTTACTTATCACCTCGACGGCTAAATATCTAATCTTCATGATTATTATATAATTACATAACACATGTATATGCAAGTGAACATGCACATACATAGCTTTATAAACACTATGTGTAACACATATTATATACCTACACATACGCATGTACATACAGACGTTTACAAACACTCACACTACTATAAGCAAATATGTCTTCCACGATTAAGTGAAAATGATATTTTATGATACACTTTTGCTAAAATTCAGGAACATAAATATGCTTTAGGTCCACCCGACAAATCTATTTTGTGTACTAGTACTGTATAATAAACAGTCTTCTTTTTCGTACATGAACAGCGCGCAAGTGCGAAAAAAAATTTTCTGTCACTTTTTATTAATGCTTTTTTAACGGTTTTTTTTCCAGTTTAGTCGTCGCGAAATCATATTTATGCCAAAATTTAAATTAACAAATAAATATAATGAAAATGATCTTTTCCCCAATGCTACCAGATATGAGAAGTAGCTTTAGAGTCTAAAATTAAATCTTGTTGTATACCTGAGTGTGTTTTTCGTGTTGAAACATATTTTTTATCAATTGGCTACCCTCTTTCAAAAGTTCAGTCATGTCGTCTTGTACAATCTGTATAAACATATCTAACCGTTTCTAAACATATCTAAACATTTGGATAACATCTTGCATCTGATTATAAATCTGTCACCCCTCGACTATCATATCCCTAAGCCACACTCCCCCAAGGGCGTTACGGAAAGTACGCTAGATATGGAGGTTTACGCCATCCCCAATGCAACCCAAGACCACGACCAGTGACAGGACACACCCGTGACAAAACACTAAGGGGCAGATCGAATCTTCGGAGTAAATTCGATATAAGGATGGGTTTAGTGTCCTTGGAATTCACCTTACTTTCTACAATCCATATTCTATACTCAGACGTTTATATACCGACGTTTGTAAACAACAATAACAATGGATAATTAGTCTAATGTTGTTTATTAAAGGAGATAACTTTATGGTCCTTGGTGGTCGGACAAGGAAGCCTTTTGGTCTTGGCAGGAATAGCCAAGGCCTGTTTGGCCCCTGCCTCTGGAGGGTTCATCGTCCATATTCGAGATATATATATAGGGGTGTTTGACTCCTGCCTCTAGAGGGTTCATCGTCCATATTCGAGATATACGGGTGTTTGAGATCTTCCGTTTAATTTGAAAGATCGAGTTAACTAGCAGAATTTTTCCACCGGAACATGGCTTTTGGAGTGAAATTCGCGAACAATCGTTACGTATATTTCATATGCTTGCAAGTACTAGTTTTATAGGTCTATTGGCCTAGGAAAAGTAATGAAACCATTTTTAAGGCAATAGCATTCACCGTTTTCGAGAAAAATGGAAAAAATAGATGTCGAATAAAATTTTTGGTTAGGGTACTTAGAATCTTGGGATTCAGTTGAAACATGTTCTGCATGTTTGAAATTAATATAAACAAAGATGTTTAAATTTTGGTTACGTTTGGAGTTAAGGAAGGATTAGAATAAAATAGTTTATTAATAGACGTGAAAAGTTTTGGGAACTTCGTATATTTTCCTTAATATCACGAAAACGGTTAGGAAATCGTGGTAAGTTGAAGGTGACTATTCGAAAACGAACTGAATTTTCTATAAAAAAAGCTTGGGCGTATATAGGGGGGGGGCTGAGGCCCCCCCCCCCCCGAAATTTTGAGTTGATCCGTAAAAATGTGTCATAAAGCGTTAAAAATAAATTAAATAAGACCACTTAGTTCATAAAACATATTTTATTTTGTGTGGAATAACGTTTTAGTTGGTTAAAACTATTCTAAGTTCTAAATTATTAGTATTCCATTACACGGAAATGGTCTCAGTCCACCCCCCCCCCGAAATTTTCCCAGCCTTCCAGAAATTATTTTCTATATACGCCCATGAAAAAAGGTTCTGAAGTAATCTTTGATCACGCGATGTCAATCGTAGGAATAAGTGCTTAAAACTTCAAATATGTTTGTTTTGTTCTTTTGGACGGATTTTCGTAGTTGTTGAGCTCACTTTTTAATTGTTTCATTCTTTTTGTTTTTTTTAATTGCATTTATTTATAGAATTAGTATTATAGTAGAAGAAGTCAAGAAAATTAGAAAAATTTTGATATTTGATACTGTGAAGTAACTATTTCTAGTTTGTAGCAGTGGGGTTGGCCAACCCAGCTGTAGGATGGGATTCCAGGTAAACGGGTACGCTGGCCCTTTGTAAAGGACCATAAAAAGATTTTTCGAAAGGTCGAAAATAATAACTATTTCTATTTCAAGCTTTTCAAATGACACAAGGGATAAGAACGGAACCGCGCTAAGAAGACGCAGTTCCTGGGAGTCGGAGTTTTTTTTCTAAGCTGTCCCGATTCCCCTTGTCGCACATTGTTCAATCGATTTGATATATATTGTATTTGGGCTCTCTTTTTAGCGCGGTTCCTTCCTATCTCCATAGGGAGAACCCGCTTATGAGGTTGACCTCATGACGCAATCCGGAAGTGCCGACTAAAAACTTTCTCGTTTCAGACCCTATAGATCACGAAAATATAGGTGGTTCAAATATATATATATATATATATATATATATATATATATATATATATATATATATATATGTGTGTGTGTGTGTGTGTGTGTGTGTGTTACTGTTCGCTCTCTGGCAAGCTCAAAAAAGGCCCGATGTGTATGAAATTTGGTACAAAATCTGTCATCTAAGTGAAAGGTCAAGTTCGTTAACCAGCAGAATCTGCCCACTGGAAGATGGCGTTTGGGGCGAAATTCGCACAAAAAAATCGTAATGCTTACGTTTTTGTGTTCATATGCTTGCAGGTACTTGTTTTATAGAATTCTCAACATACGAAAACGAATGAAACCAGTTTTAAGGCGATATCTGTAACCGTTTTTGAGAAAAGTGGAACAAATGTTTTTGTAAGTTATATTTTTTGTGGGTACTTAGAATCGCGGGATTAAATTGAAATGTTTTCTACATCTTCGAAATTCATCTCAACTAAGATTTTTAAATTTTGGTTATATTTGGAGTTACGAAAGCATGCGAAAATTGGATCTTCGTACATTTTTCGTAAATATCTCACAAAACGGTTGGGAAATCGTGGTAAATGGAAGGTGACCATTCGAATGTTTACTAAATTCACAACAAAAAAGGTTCTGAAGCAATATTCAATAATGTCAATCAGAGATATAAGCGCTTAAATCTTAAAAAGTTTTTGTTTTGTTCTTTTGAACCGGGTTTCGTCTTTGTTTCACTCACTTTTTAATTGGTTGTTTTTCTTTTAAATTGAATTTATCAGTAAAATAAGTCAAGAAACTATGAAAGGTATTGGTAATAAGTTTAGAGTGGCTGTAGTAATCATGATGGCGTATACATAAGTTTGTTTTTAATTCTCCTGTCTGTACGACCTTCCTCACACAGCAACAACTGAAGTTATCGTTATTTCTTATTTTATAGAAAGATTTAACCCACGACAGAATGGAATTTTATTCGCCATGAAGCACATATTTACAGTTGATTATAACAGTAAAACGAATTTGCTAGTAAAACAATATACTTAAAATGACATCGAATTTTTGGTTGTTTGGAATAGAGCCTTCTCAGCAGTAGTCGAAGAGTGAGTACGTTTTCAGTACATATGTAATTGTATTGACTTTTTCAGCCTTCCTCAAGAATGGGGATCATGAGCGTATATAAGGGGGGGGGGGATGCTGAGGGGGCTGCAGCCCCCCCTGAAATTTTGAGTTGATCGGTAAAAATTTCATAAAATCTTTAAAAATAAATTAAATAAGATCATTTAGTTCATAACAAATATTCAATTTTGGGTGTAATAGCGTTTCAGTTGGCTAAAACTCTTCCAAGATCTAAATAGTTAGTATTCCATACACCGGAAATGGTCTCAGCCCCCCCCCCCCCCGAAATTTTCCCAGCCCCCTCCAAAATTATTTTCTATATAAGCCCATGATGAGAATTAAGAATTATCCGCTTTTGTGTAAGTTGGCTACTGTCAGTTTCCTGTGATTTGTGATGCCTAGTATATTCCATTTCTTCCAGATGTACAGAACCGCGCTAAGATGACGCAGTTCCTGCGAGTTGGACTTTTTTTAGTTTATCCTTAATTCGGCTGTAACTATTTCTCAATTTATCTTGATATATCCAGGAAATTCTTCCAAGATCTTTACTTGTAAGAATGGAAAATGCGCTTGAATGGACCTACATAGTATACTAGAGATCCTTGGCAATAACCTTTCAAGAAGTTAGTTTTCCCCGAGGACTCAAACTGTCGAGAGGAAAACCTCTTTGCGAGAAAGGGATTAGAAGAAAATCTGACATCTACAGGCCAATTTTTTTCTTACATATTTACTGAAAACTCTTGGAAAACATAACATTTCATGGAGTAATGGAGTTGTGCAGAATGGTAAGTATCATAATTTAAATTCCACTTTCCTTGTTATTAGAATTATTTGTAAAATGTTTAAAAGGAAAATAAGAGTTTGTTTTTTTTTCCTTATAACTAAACACAAATAAAACTGGAGATTCGTAAATGATAAAAACCGTTTAACTTTTAATATTAAATATTAGCTTTCTCCGTACTCTATAGGGAAAACTGACTGCCGCAGGCCCATCCAGGCTTTAATTAACATCAGGAGGCCGGAGCAAAGTGCTGTCCATATTCCCTAATTTACCCTTGTAGCCGGTTACCAGATTGATTTTTTTTTTTTTTTTTTTTAAAGTCTATTATTTAATAAAACAGGTTACTCGGTCCCAGAGGGGCATATACTATAAAGCTATGAGATTCTTGACCATACGGCACACTAGGGAGTTGGTGTGGTCAGGACTATGATCCAGGCCACTTGATTTTCCCTTTGCAGCTTATTTTTCTTTTTTTTTTTTCATTTAACACTAGATTTATCAGACCAGACAAATCGGTATAAATGCCAATAACAAAAAAATATATTTGTTACTATTATATATAAAGTAACATAAAGTTCATTAAATATATTCTCTAGTTATAGCTACAGAAGTCATAACATCATTTAGGAAAGCAAATGTTGTATTTAGTAGGAATTATGAATTGAAATTGCACAACCAGCCAAAATGACTGGTCTGGTAAATCTAGTGTTAAATTAAAGTAAAATAAAATTTGTAAATTCAGTAAATGTTTAAATTTTTTGTCATCTTTGTTTAGAAAATTACCAAATATACTATTTAAATGTTTTTATCACATTTTTTCATTAACGACTTTCATCCTGTTTTTATAAAATATGAAGGAATTCTACTACACTTTTTAGCGCGGTTCCTCCCTCCCCCATAGGGAGGAACCCCGCTTATAAGGTTTATCTCATGACGCAATCCAGAAGTGCAGACAGAGAAAATTTTGCGTTTTAGAACCCCTAGAGAACGAAAATAACGGTGGTTCAAATTTGTGTGTGTATATATATATATTATTTTTTTTATTTGTTTCCTCCTTACAGTAACCCTGCATAAAGGGAGTTTATTTTTGTCTGCAAGTCTCATGCAATAATCACCATACCACTTGCATTTGCATATATATATATATATATATATATATATATATATATATTATATATATATATATATATATATATATATATATATATATATATTAAACATATTATTAGTTTAAGTTAAATTTAAAAGTTTACAAATTCAAACTATACAGAATACAAAAAATGGAGAAAATTAATAAAAGAACAGAATATAAAATGAAGTAAAACAAAAACATGAATAATAAAGAATAAATGAATAAGTAGAAAAAATTAAATTTTAATATTACCACATAAAATGCTTAATACCACAGTTTGTTTGTAATAGAGATTCAATCTTCCCATTGCCATGTAAAGCTGCTCAGCAAATTCTCTTAATGCCTTATTATGGCACATAAACAGAGTTAGTTCTGGTGATGGCCACACTCCGTTTTGTTTCTCAATTGTCGTTTGTAATTTTGTCATTTCCTGTATTAGTAGTCGGCAGTCGTATATTAAGTGTTGGTAAGTTTGTTCTGTAAGAAAGTCGCATGGACAAGTGTTTCTGTTTGTGATTTTGTCCGTTCCTGTATTAGTAGTCGGCAGTCATATACTAAGTGTTGGTAAGTTTCTTCCGTAAGAAAGTCGCATGGACAAGTGTTTCTGTTTGTGATTTTGTCCGTTCCTGTATTAGTAGTCGGCAGTCATATACTAAGTGTTGGTAAGTTTGTTCTGTAAGAAAGTCGCATGGACAAGTGTTTCTGTTTGTGATTTTGTCCGTTCCTGTATTAGTAGTCGGCAGTCATATACTAAGTGTTGGTAAGTTTCTTCCGTAAGAAAGTCGCATGGACAAGTGTTTCTGTTTGTGATTTTGAAACGGTGTAAGTATGAGTTACAAGTTGTGTTGTGTAAAAATCAGTCACAGTTTGTTTTTTTGTTAAATATGTTTGAATTTGCGGTATGAATAGTTTTAAGTGTGTCCCTTTGTTAGTATTTGTCCAGCGGTTTTCCCAAGTTTGTATATTCTTAGTTTGTAACATATATTTTAAGTGTTTTTTCGATATCTTATCGTAACAAACCGGTAACTGGGGACTTTTTGCGGCAGCTTTAGCCGCTTTATCAGCTAATTCGTTCCCCATATTTCCAGAGTGTCCTCTTATCCACTTAAAATATATGTTTATGTTAATGTTTTGTATTTCTGTTACATGTTTCCTTATTTCTTCTGTTAGTGAGTCATGTATCGAACGATTAGTCAGTTTTTGTAAGGTCGTCTTGCTGTCTGTGTATAAAATTGCATTATTATAGTGTTTGTATTTAGTCTTTATTAGTCGCAAACTTTCAAGTACGGCGTATTGTTCTGCTTGTATGTACATATATATATATATATATATATATATATATATATAATATATATATATATATATATATGTATGGAACGGCTTCTTTCTCCAGCGGTGTCGCTCCTCTCTCCATCGCAATATTTCGTCGGGTTCATCTCCGACTTCTTCAGGCTGCTATGTGTCGTCCTCTGTCGTTATCAAGGGAATGAATTTTTCCCGGATTTTCCCTCCTTTATAGCCCTGCTTCGTAGACTATGCGGGCTAATGGAGTAGGGGGTCCGTGGGCCAATAGGGCTCGAGGGCTGTCTTCGTCGTTCGTCCGTCGTCTGTAGTTCGTCAGTGGTCCGTGTGGGGCGCTGGTCGTCTTGAGTCCCTGTTTTTTCCTCTATCTTCTTAAGGATTGGCCGCCAAATGTCCAGTAGGATGAGGCCATCTTCCCTATTGAAGTTTACAGGATGCTTATGTATTTCGATGGCTTCTCTAATTAGTCTCCTTGTTAAGCTGGTTTCCTTGGCTAGGGTCTTGGCTCGGTCGAATAATACTTGTTTGGGACACTCTTCTCCGTGTGTTGCCACCGCAGAAGTTTTGGTGCGCCCCAGCCTGTAGTCAGCAGCGTGTTGTCCGATCCGTGTGGACACCTTCTTACCTGTTTGACCTACATATACCTTCCCACAGTCGCACGGTAGAAGGTAGACACCCTGGTCTTGTAACCGCTGCTTATCTTTACTCTTCCCGAGGCAATCCCCTATCTTGTTGAGAGGCTTGAAGGCGACATCTATCTCCTCTTTTCTGAAGAGTCTGCCCAGCCTCTCACTGACACCGCTGACGTAAAGCAAGGAGATTCTGGTTCTTTGTTTCGTGTCTGTCCGGCTGTTTTCCTCCTTGTGTCGGCTTTCCACATCCTTGATGGTTCGCGAAATTAATTTTTGATCGTAACCATTGTTGACAAGATCCTTGGTCATCTGCTCGAATTCCATCCTCAGGAGTGTCCGGTTACTGCACAAGCTAACAGCTCTATGTGCGAGTGTCCTTACTACACTCATTTTATGTCCCCGGTGGTGGTGTGAGTCTGAGTGTAAATATCTCCCTGTGGCCGTGGGCTTCCTATAAACGGTGTGCTCCAGCTCACCATTGTTTCCTCTAATGATCATGAGGTCTAAGGAAGGCAATCTTCCGTCCTTCTCCTCCTCGACGGTGAACTTGATAGCTGGGTGCAAGTTGTTCATTAGCAAGAGGAATTTTTTAAGTTCCTCTTCCCCATGCTGCCAAATTGCGAGAACATCGTCCACATATCTTAGCCAGAGCTTCGGTTTGTGTTCGGTCTTCTCCATTAACCGCCTTTCAAAGTCCTCCATGAAAATATCGGCCACAACTGGTGAGAGGGGGCTGCCCATGGCCACGCCATCCTTCTGCTGGTACAGGACTCCTCTGTATTGGAAGTAGCACGAAGACAGCACAAGCTCAGCTAGTTCCATCATCTTGCCTTCCAGAAATTTGTTTTTCTTAATAATGTTGATGGAATCCTGTGCTGGAAGACTGGTAAAAAGAAGATTTCGCGATTTGCGATGTGGAAAGCCGACACAAGGAGGAAAACAGCCGGACAGACACGAAACAAAGAACCAGAATCTCCTTGCCTTACGTCAGCGGTGTCAGTGAGAGGCTGGGCAGACTCTTCAGAAAAGAGGAGATAGATGTCGCCTTCAAGCCTCTCAACAAGATAGGGGATTGCCTCGGGAAGAGTAAAGATAAGCAGCGGTTACAAGACCAGGGTGTCTACCTTCTACCGTGCGACTGTGGGAAGGTATATGTAGGTCAAACAGGTAAGAAGGTGGCCACCCGGATCGGACAACACGCTGCTGACTAAAGGCTGGGGCGCACCAAAACTTCTGCGGTGGCAACACACGGAGAAGAGTGCCCCAGGCAAGTATTATTCGACCGAGCCAAGACCCTAGCCAAGGAAACCAGCTTGACAAGGAGACTAATTAGAGAAGCCATCGAAATACATAAGCATCCTGTAAACTTCAATAGGGAAGATGGCCTCATCTTACCGGACATTTGGCGGCCCATCCTTAAGAAGATAGAGGAAAAACAGGGACTCGAGACGACCAGCGCCCCACACGGACCACTGACGAACTACAGACGACGGACGAACGACGAAGGCAGCCCTCGAGCCCTATTGGCCCACGGACCCCCTACTCCATTGGCCCGCATAGTCTACGAAGCAGGGCTATAAAGGAGGGAAAATCCGGGAAAAATTCATTCCCTTGATAACTACCGAGGACGACACATAGCAGCCTGAAGAAGTCGGAGATGAACCCGACGAAATATTGCGATGGAGAGAGGAGCGACACCGCTGGAGAAAGAAGCCGTTCCATACATACATGTGATACCCAGCGATGCAATTTAAAACAAAATATATATATATATATATATATATATATATATATATATATATATATATATATTTATTTATATTTGTCTGTTTGCGGCCCTGACAGGTCAAAAATGGTCCGATTTTGATGAAATTTCGTACAAAAATCATTCGTCTAATTTGAAAGATCAAGTTCTAGCAGAATCCGCCCACCGGAACATGGTTTTTGGAGCGAATGTCGCGCGACAAAAATCGTTCCGCTTACTTCATTTGCTTGTAAGTACTTGTTTTATAGGCTTCTTGGCCTAGGAATACGAATGAAACCATGTTCAAGGCGATAACTTTAACCGTTTTCGAGAAAATTGGAAAAATATTTGTTGAATACCGTTTTTGGTTTGGGTACTTAGAATCATGGGATTCAGTTGAAACATTTTCTGCATGTTCTTACTTTCATTAAAACTAATATGTTGAAATTTTGGTTACCCTCGGAGTAAAGGAAGGTTTAGAATAAAATATTTTATTAACAGACATAAAAGGTTTTGGTAAATTTATATGCTTTCCTTAATATCTCGAAAACAGTTGAGAATCTTGGTAAACGGAAGATTGCCATTAGAAAGCTTATTAAATGCTTTACAAAAAGGCGATGTCAATCGGAGAAATAAGAGCTTAAAACTTTAAAGTAATTGATTTTGCTTATTCGATCTGTTCTTTTTGTCTGTTTTTATTCCTTGTTATTTTTTAACTGCTAATAGTTGGATAATGTATTTGATAATAAATCAGGTTAAGAAAAATAAGAAAAACAATTTAATGTTAGAGATATGGATTTCAAGATATAGCTTTTCAACTGCCCAGCGGGGGCCTTCCTAGGGTTTGCCGACCCATCCAGGTAAGATCATAAATCAAGACCTTTCTAGAAATGTGGACCCAAAATAATAACTGCTTCTATTTTAATCATTCCAAATGAGTCCAGGGATAAGAACGGAACCGCGCTAAGATGAGGCAGTTCCTGCGAGTCGGACTTTTTTTTTTTTTTAATTTTCTTCGTTCAAAAGTAGGAAGCGAATTCTTCAGCAATGGAGATTAGCGTTCTGCCCTATCGTGATATCTAATCTGAAATGCAAGAAAGCGCAAGAAATACGGCAGACACCAACACTCAGGAAGCACGATATACGATAATCGATCTTGTCGTGCGTACCCAAGAGAAAGCCCTTGCTGATCGTGAGCTTTCAACGGCGCAGTTCTGCTGTCAAGTCACGCAAGTCATGGCTTCCTACGGCGATTTCCTTACGGGACAAGGCGTGATACTTCAAACTTTAAACTCATTATACACCCATACCAGTATTCTCCTCAAGTGATCTAAATCATTGAATTTTTTAGGAATTATTTAGGTAAGTTGGCTGATTTTCATAATTAAAAAAAAAAAAAAATCAGTCCCGTAACAGGCCACGAGGGCCCTGAGGGGCAGATTCTATAGAGGTATCTGATTCATGACCGTACGGCACACTAGGGAGATAGTGTGGTCAGTACTATGCTCCGGCCGCCTGATTTTCCTCTTGGCTGCTTCGACTGCTAGCTGTCATTAGCACAACAAGGTACCCAATATTAAATTAATTAAAGGCTGGGTTGGCCTTAGAAAATCTTTAGTGCTTGCTCGGGATTTGAACACAGGTCCTCCAACTTATTTGTCCAGTGCTCTACCACTGAGCTAGCCTCGCCCCCTTTTCATAATTATCTTTATGTAAGTTTTAATGTTTTAGTGATATCTGAAGTCCTTGCTTTTGGCGCTTTCTTCCAAAGGAAATTAGTTGTTGAGGTTGCACTTCAATGTTTTTTTTTTTTTTAATTTCTTCAAATCATTATTTTTTCCTCCAAAACTCTTGGTAGGTATATATTATTTCCCCAAGTAAACTATTGAACGAATTCGTTAACCATCAAGATCGGTCCATATGGAGAGGGCGGTTTATTCCTGACCCAAAATAGTTATTTGCTCATGTTGGCCATAACTTTTGTTGTATTGCAACGAAACTCGGTATACGTTGTGTTAATATAAATAGAAAAAGTCCGTCATGCAGGAGCTCTATAACTAAGCACTTTCCTCAGAATTTGGGTAGTGTAAACTGCTTTCCAGAACAATTTGCTTAAAATATCCTACATAAATAAAATAAAAACATGAATAGTTCTCTTTCCACTACGAATACCAGGTTTCGTTGAAATATAACAAATATTACGGCTGACATAGTCAAATTAGTGTTTTGGGTTCGGGGTAAACCCCCCCTTCCGGTGACCGACTTTGGTGGTTAACGAATTCGTTCAATCGTTTGCTAATTGAATGCTATATACCAAGTTTCGTGACGAAAAAACAAAAACTTTGGCCGCTATCGTGTTAACAGACATGTATATATATATATATATTAATAATTGATCAGTTACTCATTACAAATTTAAAAGAGAACTATTCATGTTTTTATTTTATTTATGTAGGATATTTTAAGCGCCGTTGAAAGCTCACGATCAGCAAGGGCTTTCTCTTGGGTACGCACGACAAGATCGATTATCGTATATCGTGCTTCCTGAGTGTTGGTGTCTGCCGTATTTCTTGCGCTTTCTTGCATTTCAGATTAGATATCACGATAGGGCAGAACGCTAATCTCCATTGCTGAAGAATTCGCTTCCTACTTTTGAACGAAGAAAATTAAAAAAAAAAAAAAGTCCGACTCGCAGGAACTGCCTCATCTTAGCGCGGTTCCGTTCTTATCCCTGGACTCATTTGGAATGATTAAAATAGAAGCAGTTATTATTTTGGGTCCACATTTCTAGAAAGGTCTTGATTTATGATCTTACCTGGATGGGTCGGCAAACCCTAGGAAGGCCCCCGCTGGGCAGTTGAAAAGCTATATCTTGAAATCCATATCTCTAACATTAAATTGTTTTTCTTATTTTTCTTAACCTGATTTATTATCAAATACATTATCCAACTATTAGCAGTTAAAAAATAACAAGGAATAAAAACAGACAAAAAGAACAGATCGAATAAGCAAAATCAATTACTTTAAAGTTTTAAGCTCTTATTTCTCCGATTGACATCGCCTTTTTGTAAAGCATTTAATAAGCTTTCTAATGGCAATCTTCCGTTTACCAAGATTCTCAACTGTTTTCGAGATATTAAGGAAAGCATATAAATTTACCAAAACCTTTTATGTCTGTTAATAAAATATTTTATTCTAAACCTTCCTTTACTCCGAGGGTAACCAAAATTTCAACATATTAGTTTTAATGAAAGTAAGAACATGCAGAAAATGTTTCAACTGAATCCCATGATTCTAAGTACCCAAACCAAAAACGGTATTCAACAAATATTTTTCCAATTTTCTCGAAAACGGTTAAAGTTATCGCCTTGAACATGGTTTCATTCGTATTCCTAGGCCAAGAAGCCTATAAAACAAGTACTTACAAGCAAATGAAGTAAGCGGAACGATTTTTGTCGCGCGACATTCGCTCCAAAAACCATGTTCCGGTGGGCGGATTCTGCTAGAACTTGATCTTTCAAATTAGACGAATGATTTTTGTACGAAATTTCATCAAAATCGGACCATTTTTGACCTGTCAGGGCCGCAAACAGACAAATATAAATAAATAAATATATATATATATATATATATATATATATATATATATATATATATATTTTGTTTTAAATTGCATCGCTGGGTATCACATGTATGTATGGAACGGCTTCTTTCTCCAGCGGTGTCGCTCCTCTCTCCATCGCAATATTTCGTCGGGTTCATCTCCGACTTCTTCAGGCTGCTATGTGTCGTCCTCGGTAGTTATCAAGGGAATGAATTTTTCCCGGATTTTCCCTTCTTTATAGCCCTGCTTCGTAGACTATGCGGGCCAATGGAGTAGGGGGTCCGTGGGCCAATAGGGCTCGAGGGCTGCCTTCGTCGTTCGTCCGTCGTCTGTAGTTCGTCAGTGGTCCGTGTGGGGCGCTGGTCGTCTCGAGTCCCTGTTTTTCCTCTATCTTCTTAAGGATGGGCCGCCAAATGTCCGGTAAGATGAGGCCATCTTCCCTATTGAAGTTTACAGGATGCTTATGTATTTCGATGGCTTCTCTAATTAGTCTCCTTGTCAAGCTGGTTTCCTTGGCTAGGGTCTTGGCTCGGTCGAATAATACTTGCCTGGGGCACTCTTCTCCGTGTGTTGCCACCGCAGAAGTTTTGGTGCGCCCCAGCCTTTAGTCAGCAGCGTGTTGTCCGATCCGGGTGGCCACCTTCTTACCTGTTTGACCTACATACACCTTCCCACAGTCGCACGGTAGAAGGTAGACACCCTGGTCTTGTAACCGCTGCTTATCTTTACTCTTCCCGAGGCAATCCCCTATCTTGTTGAGAGGCTTGAAGGCGACATCTATCTCCTCTTTTCTGAAGAGTCTGCCCAGCCTCTCACTGACACCGCTGACGTAAGGCAAGGAGATTCTGGTTCTTTGTTTCGTGTCTGTCCGGCTGTTTTCCTCCTTGTGTCGGCTTTCCACATCGCAAATCGCGAAATCTTCTTTTTACCAGTCTTCCAGCACAGGATTCCATCAACATTATTAAGAAAAACAAATTTCTGGAAGGCAAGATGATGGAACTAGCTGAGCTTGTGCTGTCTTCGTGCTACTTCCAATACAGAGGAGTCCTGTACCAGCAGAAGGATGGCGTGGCCATGGGCAGCCCCCTCTCACCAGTTGTGGCCGATATTTTCATGGAGGACTTTGAAAGGCGGTTAATGGAGAAGACCGAACACAAACCGAAGCTCTGGCTAAGATATGTGGACGATATGGTTACCCCCCTCCTAATGAACCGACTTTGTTCATTTTTATATCTCACTTTTCTCTCTATATTACCACTACGAATACCAAGTTTCGTTGAAATATAACAAATATTACGGCTGACATAGTCAAATTAGTGTTTTGGGTTCGGGGTAAACCCCCCCTTCCGGTGACCGACTTTGGTGGTTAACGAATTCGTTCAATCGTTTGCTAATTGAATGCTATATACCAAGTTTCGTGACGAAAAAACAAAAACTTTGGCCGCTATCGTGTTAACAGACATGTATATATATATATATATATATATATATATATATATATATATATATATATATGTATGTATAGATATATATAAATTTTAACGGGGGACATTTTCGGTGTCTACTAGGTAGGATCGATAAAGATTTGAAGAAATTTTTCAAAAATTCCGTCATGAGTCCAACCTCAATAGCTACTTTCCTTCGGAGGAAAGTGCTAAAACGAGTTGTAAAAATAAACTAAATCGGTTAAATAGGAGGGGGTTACTTCGGACCCAAATTACCAATTTGCCAATAGCAGCCGTAATGTATGTTATATTCCAACGAAACTTGGTATTCGTAGTGGTCATCTATAGAAAAAAATATGCTGTAAAAATAAAATAAATCGGTTCATTAGATGTGGGGTTTATTCCTGACCTCCGGGCCCAAATTACTGATTTGCTCATACTGGTCGTAATTTCTACTGCATTGTAAAGAAACGGCGTTAACGTCGCGGGTATTTAATTAGAAAGAAGATTTGTAAAAATAGAATTAATCGGTCTATCGGAAGGGGGAGGGGGTTACTTTGTACTCTGCTTGAAATGAATTCAGCCACTAAACGTAGGTTGGCATACTCAACACTATGGTAGGTAGTTAATTACAAAATTAATAATTGAAATAGTTGCTCATTACAAATGTAAAAGAGCAGAGCTAGTAATGTTCTCGGCGCAGCTCCTTCCCGGTTTTCTCCGGGCACCCGTTCTAATAATAATAATATTAAAGTTTCAATTTTATTTATATAGGCTATTTAAAGCAAATTATTCAGGAATGCAGTCTAAACTACCAAAATTCTGAGGAAAGTGCTTAGTTGAATGAATGAATGAAAAAAATACTTTATTCTCAGACTTCGTACCATAAGAATAAAAATAAATACATACTGTTGAATAAACAAATTTAACCTAAAAATATGACTATAAATAAAGAAAAAAAAAACAAAAGCATAAAAAAAAAACAAAAACGAATTCAAATATTAGATATTAGTGAAGTCTTAAATAATAAAATAAAGCATAAGTAAATATGTGAATAAATTATAATTGGATTGGAGCAATGATGATACAATGTTCAGAGGAGGATGAGAATATAATTAAATAGTTTAAAATAAACAAATAAACATTAAAAAATTAAATAAATATTAAAAAAATGGGGGCTACAAAAGGATATGAATAAACATAAATGCATAAAGAAGAGAAGAAAACAACAACATAATTTACATAGCAAAACTGGCCTTCCTGATGGTGTAATCTTAAGAAGCGTCGTTCCTTGTTTTTACAGCCCTGATGAAGGCTTGAATTTCAAGCCGAAACGTCGGCAACAATAAAACCATTTTCAGTTGTAAAATGTAGTTTTATTAAGAAGTAATGACCGAACCCCGACAATCCCTACCTCCGTATTTTCTCTAACGTCTCGGATGAACAAATGGGGCTCAGAAGAGCTAGTTCTACCTATTTACAGTAGAATTGGACAAATTTATAATAACTTCCATTATATTTATCATTCTAAATTTATTTTATAATAAATAGTTGGCCTAGGGACGTCCAGGAAGGCCGAATCCAACCCACGAAGGAAGTCACTAGAAGATAAGAACCTTTAGTGCATGCTCTGGATTTGAACTCAGGTCCTCCAGCATATTAGTCGAGTGCTCTACCACTGAGCTAATTTCGCCTCTCTCTCTCTCTCTCTCTCTCTCTCTCTATATATATATATATATATATATATATATATATATTATATGTTTGTTTGCATAAGTGTACAAAATCGAATGGCCACGATATTTATTGATGGTTTTCTTCTACAGGGAACGGTTTGTTGTATCCTTAAATATTGGGCGATGGTTGAGTGTATGGATTAGTTCTGTCAAATTAACCCTGGAATCATAACGTGGGGTCACCCGTGACCCCAGAGCTCTGATAATATTTGTTATTTCCTGCACATTTCAGCTATTAAACCTGTCCGATCCTCTACCTTCCTGTCCTGACAAGGTGATCATAATAGAGAGTCAGGCTTTTCTCATTCCTATCCCTGTGAACGTATATAAAGTCTTTGGGTCACGGGCGACCCCACGTTGTGGTTTATGTAATATTTTTATTTATCGAATGTAGAATGTCTAACGATAAATTATTTTGCACTGAAGATGAAATTCGCCATGATTTGCTTTGCCTAATTGTAGTAGAGAAAAACAGAGAGTTTTGGAGACGTTTTGGATAGTGAAGACAGTGAAATTGGTGAAGTATGTGATACGAGTGAAAAAGAGGATGGCCATATATACGATGTGGTGTTTTTGGTCGTAAAAAATACAGGAAAGCTGTAACAGATTGTGCAAAGTGTAGTAAGAGTCTGTGTGCTGAACAGAGGCAAAGTATATCTGAAAAGTGTATAAATAAATAACAATATTTTAATTTTTTTGATTATTATAATGTGCATACATTCAAGTCACTATATTTTTCCCCCTTTTAAACCAATTTTACATATTATAGTATTTTTTTATTCTAGCAGTCATAAAGATAAAATATTATAGGAGAAAACGTTGAATTTAATGTTGATATTCAGAGGACAAATATTCAAATAAACTTATGTCTAAATTTGTGGTATTTTGATTTTTGATTTCCTACTCCCCCATTTTACAATTAAATAAGATTATAAATTGGTTTATTATACATGGTAGTCATCTTAATATACCATTTCAGAAACCTAACACGAAATTTGTAAAAGAATTAGGAAAGATTAGATGGGGTCTTATATGACCCCACGTTGTGAGATTTGTAACAGCTTTATAATGTTGTGATTCCAGGGTTAAATTGAATAATTTATTAAATGTCCCAAAAGAAATCAATATCGTAAAGCAGTTCTAAATATTGATCAGGTTTGATTGATCCATAACCGAGAGGAATGAGTAGTAAAATCCTTGACGGCCTATATAGAGAAGGCGTTGATTGGACAGGTGATTGAGAAAGGAGGCAAACATTGGACTATTTCCTTTCATTGGACGGGGATAACAGCTCAATATGGCCTATATTTGTAGTAGATTGTACACAGCTCTTGCATAAATCTACAGGCAAAGAGCTTAGTGAAACCGGTCCTCTACTTACAAGGCACTTAGCTGATTAGAAAAGTATGCAACAGGTGGCCGGACGTTCACTTCAGCTTGGGGGGAGAGAGAGGGAGAGGTAATGTTCAGGTAGTGTTCCGCTGATCAGATTTCAATTTTCCTACAATTCATATCTGAGATTTTAAGGGCACAAAAAAAGTGAAGTTTAGAGAGAGGAATAATAATATAATTAAAATAGGCAAAAATGACCAGCATGGTTGAATTGCACTAAATGGCTGAGACGTGTGTGTCCAATGCGAAGTCTAGCTAATGTCTAAATTCTCTCCCCCAATCTGTGGCACTTGAGGGACACCCGTCACTGTCAAGCACTTACTAACGGAATGTCGATTTTATGAAAATATGAGGGCTAAACATAAAATAAATGGAACCCTTGATGAAATCCTTGGGAATAAATTTGATTCTGTAAACAGCTTGAAGAATTTTCTTGGGGAGACGAAATTAATCAGCAGCATATAGACATGGGTATATTGGTGGCCTCACCGGGTTCCTGCTAGGGTCTTGGCCGGTGGGTGGAGCTGGCTGGTGCTCGAATTGTGGAATTAAACAATTAACTAGTGACTCCTGGTATCCATTGCTTTTTGCTATGTTTTTGATATAAGAGAGTTCATCTTCATAATTCTCGGGAGACAATGGGGTGTTTATTAGGCGATCAATCATAAATATGATTCCTGATATTTTGTATTGTGGGTGGTGGTGAGAGTCGTTTGGAATTAAAATGTCTGTGGCACTTGGCTTCCTAAAGATCTTGAAAGAATACTTATTGTTTTCTCTCTTTATTTCAAGATCGAGGAATCTTATGACTCCCTAGTTTTCAACTTCAAGAGCAAACATGAGAGAACTGTGGCAGCCATTGAAGTACCGAGTGTAGGGCGTTTAATTCTTGTTGATTCCCGGAGAAAGATATCAATATATCATCAACGTATCTTCCATAAAAGTCGACGTATTTCAAGAAGGGGTTTCTCTGCGACATTATGAATCTCCCCTCTATATAGTCCATGAATATATCAGCCGCAAGTGGACTGAAAGTTGAGCCCATAATTAATCCCGTTTGAAAAGAAAAGTATTTGTCTTGAAATTTAAAATAATTTTGTTTTAAGCATATGGATAGGACATTTACAAATTCATTTGCCATAACTGGGTTGACTTTTTTAACACGAAGCCAGATTTTACAAATTTCAATAACCTCAGCTGGAGGAATATTCAAGAACATGTTTCCACATCGAGTGAAATTACAGATCGGTTATTGGGGAAATTATTTTCATCTTGGTTAATTTTGTCTATGTACTCTTTACTATTTAATACGTAAGAACTTTTAAGTGAATGCAAAATATTTTAGAGAAACACATTTATTACAAAAGTTTAAGAAAACATTTCACTCAAAACAAAAGTTTAGTTAAACACGTTTTATAATGAAACTTGTGCAAAATGTTGAAGGGAATTTTCCACTCTTGCTTTAATTATTAAACTCTAAGGAAGAGCTGGAACGAATTTCTCATTCAGATTTAAGAGAAGGAAACGGAGGGGGGCGCTGTGCGTTGGCTTGTCTAATTTATTCTGGACCTCCGGGATTCTGCTCGCACAGGATGCAACACTGTACAAATTAAAAATTTCATTTATTCTATAGTAGTTATACTTGAGTTTTTTTCGCGTTTCCTACTACTCTGAGACTCGTTGACGCAATTCGGAAGTATCGACAAGAAAATTTTACTTGATAGAACTCATGCATCACGAAAATAACGTTAGTCAAATTTGTATGTTCGCTCTATATCAGTATCAAAAATGGTCAAATATGGATAAAATTCGGTGAAAAATACTTGAACTGATTTCAAAGATTGAGTTAACCAGCATACAGGAAAATGGTATTTTGTGCGGCAGTCCCGCGAAAAACATTATAGCGCTTACGTTCACGGGTTAATAGCTACATTCATTTGGAAAAGATTTAATTCAAAGTGATCCCAAGTTAAATTAGTTATTTAGTTTGTTAGTGTATTAGTAAAAAAAATATATATATAAAAAAAAATAAATAAAAAAAAAATAAAAAACAATAAAAAAAAATTAAAAATGGATATATAAAAAATTACACATAAAAAGAGAAAAAAAATAGATATATACATATAAAAATATTAAAAAAAATGTATATATATTAAAAAAATAAAAAATAAAATTATACATAGAGGAAAAAAAATAAAATAAAAATAACAAAATTATACAAGAGGAAAAAAATAAATAAATAAATAAGTAAATATTAATATTGTCATGTAGTCTATTATTTTTATTAACATTGCTATACTGTATATTAGTATTAGTTTTAGTACAAATAGTTGTATTAGAAATTAATATTAGTGTTAGTAGTAAGCAATGACCTTAGTAGCAAACAAAAAAAAAAAAACAACAAAAAAAAACAAATAGAATACCAATTATCAAAATAACAGTTCATTGTGATAAATGTTGAATTGGAAGCTCAGCACTCTCCTAAACACAAAATTACAAACCCTTTCACGACATATACACGACTCTCTAACATTACACTTGAGGGCGGTGAGGACCTAGATGTTTTTTGCCCTTAAACACCCAATCCATCCACCCATCCATCCACCCATCCATCCATCCAAGGTGAATGGGACCGATCAAGTTCATTTTTAAAAACTTATAATGAGATTGGATACAATACTACAAAAATTACGGTCAGTATTAGCAAATTAGCGATTTGGTTTCGGAGTAAACCTTTTCGGATTCGCCGATTTACAAGACGTCTGTTTTTATAGTTTCATTGAAATATAACGAATCAAATCAACCGTTTGCTAGGGGACCAATACCAAATGTTTAGTAGAATGCTATATCACTCTCAGGACGAATATATATATATATATATATATATATATATATATATATATATATATATATATATATATATATATGTGTGTGATTTATTCTTGCAGGTGACCCAAAATATATCTAAATTCGTTCAGAACCTAGGAGGCATGGAATCGTTAAAGCAGTCATCCTTTCTTTAAACACCTTTATTTATTAGGCCCGATATGTTTTCTGCCTATTTTTACACCTCTTCAGGGGCACTTCTTGTTAGGAAGTACTCTCGTCAGCATTGGCTACAGCCCGATTAAATGATGACTGTTAGAGTCCCATAGCAGAACTACGGCAGTACGACATTGTCGCAGAAAGATGACAACGGCTGCAGAAAGATCAGCCTGACCGACCGGTTGTTTTTTAAATAGTGGCTGCAGAAAAAGTCAATAAAATGATTGTTAATTGTATTTCAAGCACTTATTTATTTCCGATTATTCTTCAAGATTATCTCGCTCGCGGTTCATATTAAACGCAACTTGAACCGCATGGGTCTGCAGAAAATTTTTGGGTTTTTCAAACTCTGTTGCAGAAAGATTAAAAAGGTTCTTCTATGAGGAGTTAGAGCTGTCGTGAACCGACTATAAGCTACCTTGCTCTGGAGCAGTATTAGCTAGACTCCTCCGAGAGAGAACTGAGTGAAGTCCCAAGATTGAGTGTTTGAACTGAACTCTAATGAAACGGGTCTGACCTGGACCTTGGTCGATGTTGATTGAAGGGGATTCAATGATTGAGACTTAGTAACAAATATTAGTAGGACTCCTCAACCCACCGTTTACAGGAAGTCATCAGCTTGATTGACCTCCTTTCAAGAACAATTAAGTTTAACTTCCGGCCTGAATTTCAGTCTAATTAGTTATATAAGACCCAGGAATAATTTGCAAAACCAACGCCAACACGGTAGAAAATCCGTAAGCAGCAGATATGAGGAGTTGAATTTCAAAAAGTCTCTAGTCCATTTTGAAAAATCATAAAAATGTCACGGTGGTCTAGAAATGCTAAAAATCTTATCAATTTTTTTATTTTAAATAATTTTTTTGATTTCTAGAATGTAATAATATCAAAAAATAAAGAAAACGCTATAGATTTTTTACTTAACCCTTAAAGCGTGTGTTCCTTTTTACACACGGGAAAGTACGATGTATCTGGGAGATACAATTGAAGTTTCAATAAATATACACTCATTTATTAAAATAGTTTTGTTTTGTACTAATATCATATTATTTATTTTAACCCTCCGTCGACCACGTGAGAGAAGGTTACACCGTCGCTCACGTGGAACACTAGGACCCAACTTACATTTATGGCTTACACTTACATAACGTGCTAATAGTCCATAAGACTACCTTCAAAAATATTAAATCAATTTGTAGGTGTCTGCGAAGATACCCGCCAAATATGGAGACTCAGGTTCCAAAATTGTGGTTGGTGGATTTGAAATTGCATTACAGAAAGACAATGACCCAGGAAAATGGAATCTTTTCGTCAGATTGTAAAATTCGGCGAATTCAGTTTTTCTTGATAGCAGTTACTACCATGATGCAAACTAATTAAATTGGAAAAATAAAATAGATGTAAATATATATATAAAAAAAAAAAAAAAACGTATGACGGAAGCCCACGTGGGGTCCACTCAGACCTCAAAGTCGTTTTTCAACAAAACATAATCAATTTGAGGCGTGGACTATTCTTTATGAGCGATTTGACCCTGCCGATCTCCGGAGCACTACTGATTAGGAAGCTACTCAAAGAGCAGGAAGGTAGAGATAAGGTGGCTATAAGGGAGGGGGAAATAGTGTGCGTGGGTCCGCCTAGACAGGTAGAGCAGGAAGGTAGAGATACGGTGGCTATAAGGGAGAGTGGAAATAGTGTGTGTGGGTCCGCCTAGACAGGTAGAGCAGGAAGGTAGAGATACGGTGGCTATAAGGGAGGGGGAAATAGTGTGCGTGGGGTTAATAATGACATTTATCTCATTAGAATAATTATGAACGTTTACACACAAATTTTAAAACATTCTTGTAAGATTAACAAAATCGGTCTTTTTGTATTTAATTTGTTAAAATTTAGCAACACAGTGCTAGGGGAATTACGCAACACAGTGCTAGGGGAATTTAGCAACACAGTGCTAGGGGAATTTAGCAACACAGTGCTAGGGTAATTTAGCAACACAGTGCTAGGGGAATTTAGCAACACAGTGCTAGGGGAATTACGCAACACAGTGCTAGGGGAATTTAGCAACACAGTGCTAGGGGAATTACGCAACACAGTGCTAGGGGAATTTAGCAACACAGTGCTAGGGGAATTTAGCAACACAGTGCTAGGGGAATTACGCAACACAGTGCTAGGGGAATTTAGCAACACAGTGCTAGGGGAATTTAGCAACACAGTGCTAGGGGAATTTAGCAACACAGTGCTAGGGGAATTTAGCAACACAGTGCTAGGGGAATTTAGCAACACAGTGCTATGGGAATTTAGCAACACAGTGCTATGGGAATTTAGCAACACAGTGCTAGGGGAATTTAGCAACACAGTGCTAGGGGAATTTAGCAACACAGTGCTAGGGGAATTTAGCAACACAGTGCTAGGGGAATTTAACAACACAGTGCTAGGGGAATTTAGCAACACAGTGCTAGGGGAATTTAGCAACACAGTGCTAGAGGAATTACGCAAAAAATGTTCTTTCATTTTTACATTGTTGAATATGTTTGGAGTTAGATAACAGTCACCAGATAAAAAGTAGCGTGTTGAAGGCGTATAATTGTCTACCAATTCTTCCGAGCATATTGGACGAGTAATGTTTTTCTAGGCTCCACATGGTACACAATGTTTACGTTTCTTCCCGTATGAAAGTAGAATGCTATCCTTCTCTCTAAGTTCCATCCCTGAACTGTATTTATTTATCTTACTCTGATGGGCTGATGTTGAATTTGTAGTCAATAAATGAGATAATATTATACAACATTGTTGAAATATTGTTGATATTGGGACGCAGGAATATATGAGTAATAATATTATATTTTTAATACTCAAAAGGACATTTCAGAAATTTTAATGCCTTAAATAACGTATTAAAACCATATACAAAACACAATTGGTAGATAAATTTCACATGTCGTCGATACAAATGCAGAGTAACAAATGTTAAAAAATGCATCTTTCATTGTCAATCTTTACTAATTTTCGGCTGGACTTATGTACGGCAAATTCTTGAATCTTAGTTCACTCTATTGAAGGGAAAGTATTCCACTATCAAAAGGTCAAATCTGCCGAATATTTAACTGTCCAAAAAAAGTTATGAATAAATGCTTTTCATATTCGATACTTTGCATTTGTAACGGCGACATCAATTCTATGATGATAAAAGTTATCTCCAAGTGATCCACTATGATATGGTTTATGCTGAGATAATGGTTTGTAGAATCCTGTCTACTGGGAAGATAATATAGGTTTATATTTGACCTAAAAAAAAGTCCGACTCGCAGGAACTGCGTCATCTTAGCGCGGTTCCCGAGTGCCATTAGTAAAGGAATAATACCTAATTTCATTAAAATCTGCCCATTTTTTAGCCAGCTAGAGGGCGAACAGAAATACTAAATTAGATGAAGAGAATTATTTAAATGTTTCCAAATGAACGGAAACGCGCTAAGATGACGCAGTTTGATAAAATCGGACTATTATTACGAATGAAGCTTGTAATAACGTCAGAGAAATACTGAAACTGTAGAGAGAGTGGTAGAAAAAGCGCAGCTGGTGAGTCCGAATCATAACCTTCTCACGCAGAGAGGTCTGTTCTAAGCGTTTTTTCTTAGACAAATAATGTTTTTATTTTGCAGATGTCGCACAACACTAGAGACATTTACAAAGGGCCGACTCGAAAAACTTTCTTTCTGATTCTAAGAAGAGGTACCAAGTGGAAGGGTAAAAAAACTATTTCCTTGTGAGTGTCCTGTTGCGGCTTAAGGCACAAAGACTCTTAATTTTTTTTGTTCAAATAACGGACGAGCATAAAAATAGTCCGTCTCGCAGGACGTGCGTCATATAAACGCGGTTCCTTTCATATCCCTTATGCCATTAATAACTCAGCCACACACAAAGAAAAAAAAAGTTTGGACCCAGAGAGCAGACCATGTTTACTGTATGTTTTCGTGGTCGCTGAATCCAAATCCCCGGGTCTGTTTAATCCAAACCCACTAAAGTTCATAATTTAGGATATTTTACAATCTAATGTTTTTATTTTTCGCTATCTAGGACTAATACTTGACAAACGACAAACGTGGAAGCCACATATTACCCAGAAGCGACAAGAACTCAGCCGACGGTACAGACTATTACTACACCTACTTGACAAACGATCTAATCTCTCACTAACAAACAAACGTCTCATTTACATGACCATTCTCAGACCAATATATACTTACGGAATTCAACTCTGGGGTTCCACAAAGCCTTCCAACTCCTGCAAAATCCAATCCCTACAGTCTAAAATTCTCCGGAAAATAACGGATGCTCCGTTTTATGTCTCCAATTTGACCCTCCATAATGACCTTAATATCCCTTTTATCCAACCTTTAGCCAAATCCCTCTACCGCAAATTCCATTCGAACCTACACGGCCATCCTAACTCCTTAATAAACTCTCTATCCTCCCAGCACATTCCTCACAACCCCATTCTGAAACACAAGTGGCCAAGAGATCAACTCTAGAAAGTGTATATCTGTGAATATATATATATTTATATACATACATATATATATATATATATATATATATATATATATATATATATATATATATATATATATATATATATAAATTAAAAAAAAAAAATCTGTCTAGTGGGTATTACAACTGTGCAGCTTCCCACCTCATGTACATTCATGTCATTATAATCTAGCAATAATTTACTAGAAATGTATCTTACGAATTGTTGTAAATTCCAAATAAATAAATAAAAAAATTATTTAAGCCGCTAACCAACAAAACTAAAAAGAAACTTAAAAATGGAACCCATAAAAAATCTTCCCATATTTTATTCAAGAAATCAATTCAAGTAAATTTAATAAAATACCTAAAATAAATTAATTACGCTTCCAATTTATAACTTTTTTATTCTATATATTTGCCCACCCGATACTTTTTTTTTGTTTTCAAATTTAACTGTTTATTTGATATAAAAACAAAACATGATATATACATTGTTTACCTACAGACCACAAGGATAAATTTACAATATAAAACAATTTAACTTTAATGTCAATGACAATAACTTTAATGCATGAAATGTATCTTCTTCATTTCCTTGCTCTATTACATTGTGAAAGTGAATATAAAATTCATTATTTGGAAGGAAAATAGTTAATAATAAGAAGTACTATTTATATAAATACAATATAATATACAGTTAGGGATTAATGAGTAAATGTTTATGTATAGTTATCATACTCCTGATAGTATAATCCAGTTCTTAGCATGCACTCGGCATAGTCTTTTATACTTATTTCAATAATATATGTTTTGTCCTTTTATCTACATATCTCTTAGTGCTACTTTTGCACCCGATACTTAAAGTGTTCTCTATACACTGGAATATGGCAAGAACCTCCAAGCGGTACTCGTTTTAGAGATATTTCGCCTTAAAGATCCAATTTTGAACACGGGAGACAGAGGCAGGGCATACATGTGCTTACAATTTTTCTGAAAAACTAATATATCTATATATATAAAAATCACGTGTCTGTTTTTCTGTTTTTCTGTTTTTCTGTTTTTCTGTTTGTTTGTTCCTTATACAAATCCACACCGTTTGACTGATATTGACCAAACTTCGCACATAGATACGTCTTGATCCGGGAAATCTCGTAGTCTAGCTCAAAATCTTCTAGGATTCACAGTTCGGGAGTTACGCCTTCGAAAATGTCATTTATGAAGGAGTAAATTCTCCGAAATAGCCATTTTCTTCCAGTGTTGCAACTTTTTCAAAGAAGAAAGGCAATACAAAACTTTTTTTGGGCGAAAAGTTTTTCTTTTGCAAAATAACTGATTACTTTTATTTTGTTTATATTGTTTGTTTATCTAAATGGTAGGTTTATATTCTCAGAGTTTGGACAAGATCTGATTTTAAGATCAATTTTCTTAATATCAGATCAATTTTCTTCATATCAAATCTATTTTGATTTGATTGCCTAGGGCAACACTGGGCTCTAACCAGAATATGGAGTAATATCGTATAAGTAAGTATATCATAAAAATGTTCTGTGTTTATCTAATATAATTTGGACTAATATCATATAAGTAAGTTTTCATGTTTCTATTCAAAACTTTAATATTTTCAATACTTTTATTAAGAGGCGCTTTTATATTATTTCTATAGTAGAGAAGGAAGGTTGCAATGTAGGTTATATGAATGTCGGTTATGAAGTAATCTCTCACTCGCTGTTTCTCTTAAATTAATAAATGAATATGTTTGTACTGGTATTTGATGGAGAGGGTTGTAGTATGTGGTAAAACGCTTAACTTTATTTAATTCAAACAACTGAAATGAAATATCAAGGAATCAAGTTTTGGGAGAACTTCAAGTGCATTTAAGGGAGTAAAGAATCAGTTTATCTGGACCTGATATAAATTTATAAAATTTGTGTTGTAAAATGAATCGTGTCCCTTTTGAAAAAAGTAGGAACAAGGCTAAAAGTATTTTGGAATTGTTGACGGTGTTGTATGCTGACCTTTTCTAACTATGAGTCTCAAAGGTGAAATATATTTTGTTTCATTTATAGATGATTATAGTAGGATTGCTAGGATTTAAACTATTAAACCTAAAACAGAAGTTTTTCATTCCTTTGTTCAATAAGTAAATGAGGTTAAAAACTTAGGAAATAAGAGAATTGGTATTATGAGATGTGACATTGGTAAGGAATATTTAAATAGTAAGAATTATGACTACCAAAAAAAAAAAGTGTATCAAAATTAATCCTTGCCCCACATATGTTCATGAATTAAACGGTGTTTGTGTGTGATTTACTAGAACAATATATCTCATTGCTTACTGACAGAAGCTATTGTAGAAAAAAATGTTGGCCAGAAATGGTCAGTGCAGCAAATTATTTTGAAAAATCTCTCTTTAGCTAACATCATTGAGAATAAAATACCCTATGAAATATTTTTTTGAAAGGATCCAGATGTTTCTAACTTTAATTTATATGGTAGTAAAGATTTTGTTAGGAAACCAGAACAAATAACTTCTAAATGGGATAAAAAGGTGAATATGTGCATTTTAATCGGTTATAGTGATGTGGGATATAAAGTACTTTTGAATAATAAAATCATTGTCGCTAGGCATGTTTATGTTATCCAAGAAAACATAAGCTGTATTGGATTGGCTAAAGGGTGAATCTGATAAAGATCAAGCCATTGTGATTTTTGTGTAAAAGCTACAGATAGAGAAATAGATAGTTTGAAACAAAATAATGCTTGAGATTTTGTTGAAAATAAAAAAGTTGAAGATATCAAAAGGATTTAATGTTGAACAGATGGATGTAGAGACTACATTCTTAAATGATCATTTTGAACGAAAATCCACCATTGGTTTGCTTATTAGGTTATTTAGTAATGCATTATACTGTAAATCGATTAAACAAAAAGATGTTACGGAAGAGTCTACATTTGCAGAATATGTAGCTTTAAGTGAAGTTTATATTTCTAAGACTTTCCAAAAAGATAGAAATTTTTGTTTTATACATAAAGAACTTCTAAAACATAAAGATTTTTTTTTTTAAACTCCTTTGTAAAAAATGTCATTTTGTAAGGGACTTAAATTTATGAACTTAAAATTAATCCTCTTACATACATATGCAAATTGTTATATTTAACTTATTTTTTTATTTGCATATAGATAGATGTACATAATAAATTACATAAATGTTTATAATCATACAAATGAATGTATATAAATTAATTAATTTTCACCACATTTTGAAACATTATTTTATTATTATAAGAGCTGTGTGGTTTAGCAACCCTATTAATTTGGGCAGCCTCACTTTAATTTTTTTTTTTAATAAAGTGTTCTTCTTCTTATAATATTTCTTTTGCATGCTATTTTTTTTTTTTTTTTTGCAGATAAATTAATGTATTGAAATATTATTTTTATAAGAAGAGGAAGTCATGTGAATTGTGGTGTTCTAATAAATAAATAAGTAATTAAATTGTCCATGCAATTTTTTATTAATTTAATATCCATAATAATTTAATCATTATATTCTGAGATATGCTTTCGTTTGTCTGAGATAGTTATATCCTCTGACTGTCACCATTTAGTCAGAGAGCTGGTAACGCACGTTTCATGAAGTGTTTTATGCACCTTGGAATTTTGCTGTATTGCACATACCTTGGAACACCAGGTACTGCACATAGGGGAAAGGTGTTAAAAAAATATGTCAAATATATAAAAATGGTATTTTATTCAGAAGCCAACAATATTTAATGTATAATTAAGGCAAGTTGCTTTATTTCTAGAACTACCACTACTGTCCTGTCCTGATGATTGGTGCTCTCACTCACTCTTACGGTTACACGCAGTGTATTGCAGTCTATCATCGGCTGAATTTATTTTCATGTTTGCTGATTACTAATCCTCACAAAAAGTGTCTGTCCTTTTGTAATTATTTTCAATTATGGTGTTTAAATAGCAGTGTGAATAAAAGACTTCATTTAATATTACAAAAAACCCACTTCGGTTTTTTTTTATATGTTATCCCCCTTAAAAGTGTCTGCCTTATATATTATTAATTATAGAATTGCCTTAATTTTACATTAAAGAATTATGGCTTCTGAATAAAACAGTATTTTTGGCCCATAGTTTGTTACTGATTACCATGCGCAGTACCAGGTGTTTCAAGGTATGTCCAGCAACCACATACTTACCTTTTTATCTACACTAGAGACCCACTATAGCAAAATTTTAAGGCACATAAAACACTTGAAAAGTGTGTTACCAGCTCTTGGACTAAATGTTTAAATACGGTTGCAATTCTGGTAAAAATATTGTTGCTCGCCAAGTCAATGTCGTTATTGAAATTCCCAAATACCTTTAATTCATTGTTGTCTATAACTGCAAAAAAAAAAAAAAAATATCTTAAATTTGTTTTTATTCTTAGAGGCCCCTATTTCCTATGATAGAAGGACTATCCTCATAGAAGAGCTCATGAACCATAAAATTTGAAACAGAAGCTTTAATAGAAAGGAAAAAAAATTGAACAAAAATATGTGAAAGTGTATTTGAAACAACAAACTATGTTTTTAAAACTTTCCTTTTGGCATAAATAACATAAACCCTGCCCCATTTACCTACTTTTTCATTCATAAAAAAAACTCAGTTACTGATTATTAAATGAACAGGTAAACAATATAACATGCACATATTTGTGCAACATTGAGGTTTTAGCTTTAGATGCAAAGCCCTTTAAATAAATAAATATTATATTTAAAAAAAAAATCAATGAAAATAAAGAATATAGTTTCAGTTGTAGGTTATGACAACTTATAACTAATCATAACCTTAATTAAATGCCTCATTTTTATTGCTATTTTTTTATGAATATTTATTTATGGACCATATATTTTTTTTTTTCTTTAAAAAAATTAAACACAGGGAGTTTGGTTTGGATTTTCTTTAAAACGGTATTGCAATTAAATTATTTGGAATCATTTAACTGTAATACCATTTTAAAATAAGGGTACTTTTTATAATAAGGGTACTTTTTAAAAAATAAGGATTAATTTATTTTCCACCCCACTTTCTCTAAAAAAATGGAAAATAATTTTTTCAGCCGAGCACTCAATTTATAATCTTATATTCTCATGATTTGGACAAATATCATATAATAATTAATTTTTTTAAATATATAATATAAAGTAGGCGTACCATGGAAGCTGGGTTACAACTATTTAATATGAAGCATGTGTAGCATGGCACGCCCGGCTACAGATATTTAATATAAATTAGGTGTAGCATTGCACACCGGGTAACAGCTAGTGATACATAATAACAAACCTAATCTTGCTGACAAAAGTTTTAATAGGGCAAGCGGTACTTGTTTTCGGAGTATAAACACTCGAAGTCTAAATCCCGTGTTGTTAGGAAATCTCATTGAGCACATATCACTGCTGGCAATGTACGCCCTGGATACAGCCACACATGATAAAGATAGAGGATGTACACAGCACCAAAAGGAATTCATGAAAGGCATACTTATTATGGGAGAAAACAATTATGTGGGAGCAATTAATGCCCAAAGATTAAGGTAGTTAATACCCTGCAGCAGTTCTCAATTTGGGGCGGCGCACAGTGGTCCAAATCCAGCCATCATGGTGCAAAAAATACTTTGAGTAGACGGATTGCCTTCAAACTCGCATGATGTTTATTGAATGGTTGAGAAGGTGTTTTATAAGGATTATGACAACATAGGTAAGGATGGGGGTGGGGGTAAGAGGGAGAGTGGGTGGTACTTCATAGCTTTTCAATTGCTTTTCGTTGAAGGATTTTGTTCAAATCTTGTATGATGTTCATTGAAGGGTTGAGAAGGTGTTTTATGAGGAATATGACTAAATAGGAGAAGGTTGTGGTGGGGTTGAGAGGCCGACCCCTTTCCCCCGAGCTTGTTGAAGGTATGGCATCCACTTCGCCGGTAAGACAAATAATTACTACTTCCAACCACGATGAAAACTTAGATTAAAATTTAGATTTATCCCTGTTAGTCTTCCTCCATCTGGCCATATAATTTGAATATAAAATTTTGAGTGTTTTTCTAACACGGTCATCTTCTGTAAGACCAAATGCTTGGACCGCCCTTCTATAAAAAAATTCAAACGTTTTCCAAGTAATTATGAGCACTCCAAAATCTCTTCTACGTAGCATCTCTCTTAAAAAAAAAAAATCATAAATAAATAAAAAAAAAATTTAAAAAAGGTGTCTTTTAAATTATTTTTTCGGCAATGGCACTTCTATATTTGAAGATCAATAATCTATTATGGACTAAGTGACAAAAAAACAGTTAACAATATTTTTATAACGTTCAAAGTGCCAGTTAATACGTATAGAACCCCAGTGCCCAGACTTTCATACTTTTGTACAAAAATAAAAATGTCACTCTATAATAATTTTAAGTAATTATTCAGACTTTTTCATGGAAATATTTCACAAGATGTAGCACATTATAGATGATTTGTCTTCATTTAAAAACGGTGCAAATCAGAGTTTCATTTATTACAGCATAATAAATTACCTAGTTAAAAAAAATAATTTACATAAATCTGTCCTTTACTTCTCAGTAAAAATCGGTTCGCAGAAATCTATGTGCACTAGACCATCACTCAAGAACAACACAAGGAATACTGACCCAAATTACTGCCAGCAGATGACCTCTGGGTAGGGGTCATCTGCTGGCATATGGGGGTCAGGGCTACCTGCTACCGCAGCAGGCAGCGCGCCGAGCCTAGGTTTTCCCTATAAAATTCCCTCCCAATACCAAAGGGGCACCGAGGGGCAGACAAACCTTACATATTCTATTAGAGAAATGTAAAGGCTACAAGCTGACACAAATAACTCCGTGATTCCTCGTGATGCTGAAACCATTCTAAATTTCACATAGGCGTGTTAAAAAATACTTAACTTTAAAAATCTGTTACCCAACTTCATATCAAGATATTTCGATCGCTTTGTCATATTTATGTAGTCCATCTATGGTACCTTTATTACAGAAAAAAATATAAGAATAAAAAAAAATATTATGGCATATTAATTAACGAGTACCCTAGGGTTGCAAATAATGTTTGAGCACACATGTATAGAACCGCCATCTTTGAAACATTTTAGAGACTAAATGGACGGACACAAAATTAAAATGTCTTTATTAATATAATATATGGTTACTATAGAACCTTCTATACATGGTGTGGTGTTTCTTAAAAAATTTTGGGTTTTTCGATTTTTTGCACCATGAAGGCTGGATTTGGACAACTGTGCAGCGCAAAGAAATTTAATCATCTTACATTAGGTGAATTTTAAACATCTGGAACAAGTTTTAACTGAATTAATTGTTTCTGAATACCCAAACTGAAAATTAGTTTGGAAAAGTAGTTGTATAATTTTTTCTCGTAAATGGTTAGAAATATCCGTTTCAAATTTTTTTTTTTTTTTTTTCGTTTTCCTACGTTAAGGAACATATAAAACGAGTACGTATAAGCATATCAACTCGAAAACGTACAAGTTACAATTTATTTCGCGTGAATTTTGCTCCAAAAACCGTGTTCCCGTAAACGGATTTTGCTGGTTAACGAACTTGACCACAACGTGTGGTTTGAGCCACAACGTAATATAAAAGAAGAAATCAAAAATAAAATAAATATCGAATGAGGTTGCAGATGAAAAGATAGAGTCTGTTTGCGAAGAGCACATCCAGTTACTTATGAAGTATCTGTAGTGATTAAAACAGTGATTCAGCGCATGCACATTACTCATTGGCATTTCTATTGGTTGTTGCTGATATTAAAGTAACCTTCAAGTCAATCCAACCCTATTAATAGAATTCTATTAATTTTAGCGAGTCGGATTGATTAGAGGTTGTACAGCAAGCGGAAGCGCATAGCACGTATGCCCATAATGCGAAATAAATTTCGTAAAATAAATATATTATAAATAAACATGTTAGGGAACCACTGGGCAAAAGAATCTATGGGGAGGCCCCTAAACTTCACGCTTGCCATTAATTTTTATAATATTAACCTTTTCTTTCATAAATATTGCTTACTGAAATAAATTCTGCTTATTTTCATTTATGCTTTACAATCCTAAGAGTATTACATACAAATACAAGATATCTAAGGGTTAGTTAGAAACCATATTATATAAATATAGTACCTAGTAAAAACTAATTACTTGTAGTTGTGATTGCAGAGATTTTTAAATAATTATCATTAGTATATTTATATAATATGATTTCTAACCTTACATAACCTGTAAAAAAGTAATATATAACCTGCAAGGAACCTGTAAACTAATCCGTAATTACCAAAATCACTGTTTAAAATCACGAAAGATACTTCATAGTAACTGGATGTGGACTTCGCAAGACGACCCTAACGAAATTCTGTTTTAACAAGGTTTCCACATGAAAAGCATTAGTGTGAAAAATATGTTTAGAAGGTAAAATAATAAATATAATGAAAAATGATTATTCTTCTTGTGTATTTATTTGACGCTATTCATACACAACAAGGACCGAGGACGTGTCGGAGATAAGTGTGTTTGTTGCTAATGTAAACAAGAAAATACAAACGTCAACAAACAGATCATAGAAGGGATGAGGCTCTCACTAGAAGACAGACTCTCCACTTGACACATGGTCCTTGGCTAAGCGGTGTCTGGTGTCTAGCTAACTCAACACTCCTAACAGATTTAGGAAGCTTTTTATGATGGCTCTCTAGAAACTATAACCTCCTTTGCCAACCTTCAGTTTTTACTAGGGGTTCTGCCTACTTCACAGCTCAATTCTCTATCATTTAGGAATCCGTATGTATATATATATATATATATATATATATATATATATATATATATATATATAAAATGTATACAGGGTGTCTCATATTTGCGGCTACAATTAAATTATCTTAAGCCTTTAAAAATAGATATCGCATAATCGCAAAGGACCTAAGTTGTAGCTCTCATCGGAAACATTATGTTGAGTATTTTGTTGTTACCAAAAAAAAAAAAGAAAAGTTTTTACTATCAAGCGCGCGCACAAAAGTATGCGTTTCCTTTTTACCCCAAATCTTTAAGACAATTTTGTAAACTAATTTATTCAAAACATAAAGGAACAAGTGGTTTTTTTTCTCTTTCGATTAATATTTACCGATGAAAGGGAGGCCAAAATCGTACCAATAGTCAATGTTAATAGTTGAAGCTAAATTTTTTTGGTTTAACAAATGACACATCTGAAAGGTGAGGATTATTTATTTATTTATTTACGGAGCTTCACAACAGCAAGGCGATTTGTTCACATAAATGGTTAATAAAACATAATGAATAAAAAACAATATAAAATTTATACAATTAAAAAAAAATAAAATAAAGTAAAAAAAAAAATGATAAAATAAAGAAATAAAAATAAAAATAAAATATACAAGAAAAATTATACAGTTAATTAATAAAAATTTAGAAAATTATGATAATAATAAGTAAAATAATTTTTTATTGCAAGATAAATAAGATAAAAATCATTATTATGTCTCTGTTTGTATTCTTAGAGATTTAATAAGAGGACTCTTCTTAAGCCACATCCACGTGCGCGCGCACACACACACACACACACACACACACACACACACACACACACACACACACGAACACAAGGTCAGGATTAAAGCTACTGTGTTTTGCGATTTTTTGATACCTCTAACAGTTTTTAAGGCATTTCAATTGTTGCCCGCCTTCGTGAGGCACCCTCTATACACACACACACACACACACACACACACACACAAACACACACACACACACACACACACACACACACACATATATATATATATATATATATATATATATATATATATTAGCAATTATATTTTCATTATAATCCCAATATTAAGTTTTATTATAGGTAAGTATAGCTCGATTTGGAATTTATTTAAGATTGTCCAATAATAATTACCTTTCTGGTGTGGATGTGAATAAATAAACAATAAAAAGGAGGGAAAGTATAAAGTCTTCAGCCAATGGCCCTAACAATTTGCTGGTAATAAAGTCAAGACAACAAAGGCAGTATATCGACCATTAACATGTGCGTATCCAATCGATTATTCATATCGACTTCATAAAAGGAAAGGAAGAGTTCAATTTTATGATTCATAAATGTGAGTGTAAGTATTTTTTTTATTACTTTTTCTATTATTTTTTTTTTTTAGCGCTTTCCTCACTCCCTCCATTGGTTTCCATTCATCCAAAAATAAGACATATTAATTTTTGTTACGATTAGTTATGAGGAAGTGTACATAAGTTAATGAATTTTCATATCTTAGTTTGTGTGAATATCAATCGTATAACAAAACTTTTGAATGGATCCTTCTTTTTTCGAAAACCGGGGAAAATGTTCGTTTTACTACGTTAAAGAACCTATACAAAGTCTACCTAAAAGCCTATGAAAGTAAAAATTTAAGAATATCATTTTTTTTTTCTCGAATTTCGACAGAAGGATTATGCTCGCTAACAAACTCGACCTTTGAAATCACAAAAAGTATTTTTGTACCGAATTTCATTACAACCGGCTAGCTCAAAATTGGTCCGATTTTAATTAAATTTGGTATAAAAATACTTTTTGTGACCGCTTAATTAGAGGATATACAATATCCTATAACTGGCCAAGTATGTTATTAAAAAAACGCTTTTTTTTCTAACACCTCCGTTACCCGAAATCTAGCCAAAAAAAATCTAGACCAATTTTTAACTCGTTTCTAAGTACCCAAGCCAAACATTACTTTAGAAACTATTTGTATCCACTTTTTTCAAAACGGTTACATTTATCGCCCATGTAGTTATTGACACCCATGTAAATAACTAGTTACATTGAAATTAAAGTTAAAAAGACATTGCAGATTTATCAGGAAGACTAATTTATTAAAATTAAAACAGAATCATAAATATTTAAAAAAAAAAAAAAAATTATAATTTAGTTATTGACATGGGATGTCAATAACATAATACTTTGGAAAAAATGACCAGTTATTGACACCCCTGTATAATAATATTTAAATTGCTTATTTTAATTTAAAACCACTCAAGATACTTCAATTATACATTAAAAAACAATATAAAGTACTTAACTTTATTGCAATAAATGTAGGAAGAGAGTAGGAACGGAAAAATTGAATGAAAATCCTTAGGGAAATCATAACCTTGAAGCCATTAACTGGCTCTCAACTCAAGTCTTGGAGGTATTAATTTTAAAGCCTTCCCTGTGGTTGGTTTCTTAAACATTTATGTCATAGATGACTTAGAGGGCTCTTCAAACATTAGTTTCCTGTAGTTCTTAAAATGAAATTACACGGAGAAAAAAACAGCCTGCCGGCAGCCTGAAAACTGACTCAGTGCCAGTATTTTGCAATCGGACATTTTAGTCTAAAAAAGGATTCCACATATTTCAGCCTAAAATAGGATTCCACTAGTTAGAGTGCCCGCACTTTATAATAGAGAGCTGGAATGCTAATTCTGCATCCTATAGTAGAGTTCTCACACCCAAAGCTAGCATCCAACAATAGAGTGCTAGCACTCTACTTTCAAGTGGGTACCCCTAGACTTTAGATTGCTGGCACTCTGATACTGGCTCTAGCAGCCTACCCATATAGGCTGCGAGCATCCTGATGTTTGCTTCCTGTATCCTACCCCTATAGGCTGCTAGCATCCTATATGGATGGGTTACATTGACCCATATAGGATGCTAGCAGCCTACAGAGAGATGACTTTATTATCTGGATAAAAAAGAACAAAGGTAAATTCAGAGTAATAATAACGAGACTTTATTTGGGTGTAATTTACATATACACTTCTTAACAAGTAGATATTTACAAGTAGGTATGAGGTATACACTTTTTAACAAATATAGATATTTACAAGTATTAGGTATTAGGTACAATGTACTTATGAACAATATTGAACAAGTACGTCTAGAAATAAAATATTTTTTTTATTTTCATGACACTTATAGCCGTATTCATAAAGCCGAAGACAGTTGATTTCAGCATCTGTTCAAACAGAAACAAAAAGAAATTTTTATTAATAATAAAAGAAAAGTTGATGTTGTGTTTTAAATTAAAAAGAAACATAAATAGGCATTTTTTCTAGTTTAAAATGTCGCAGTAAATTCAAAGCTGCCAGGGAATTACAAAATAAATATAAAATAAGATTTTTGTCTATGGATATGATCATAAATGAAGGAACTCTAGAAACAGAATGGAAACCAAAATAAAAGTCTACTAATACAATTTTGAACTAATATTCTAGCCGTATTCTAGGAACGTATTCAAAAAGACTTCCATCAGTTCTCAGCTTACCAGGCTTATTGAACTCCATCTTCAGTTGGTTCTATACCCGCAGCTCCATGTTATATTAAGGGAATATATTCTTAAAAAACAAACACAACTTTCTTCATTCTATTGTATATAACATCTGTTTTTAAATTTAATAATTAAAACAAGAGCCTGAACTCTGTTCTGGCGGTACAGTCTGCATCCCGCTTTAGGCTTCCAATACCTGCTGTCTTATATAGGATTCCTTAACTGAAAAGGAACTTAAATGTAGAATGCATAAAGGTTCTTGTTTTTATTATTAAATTTAAAAACAGATGTTATATACAATAGAATGAAGAATAAAAATTTCTTTTTGTTTCTGTTTGAACAGATGCTGAAATCAACTGTCTTCGGCTTTATGAATACGGCTATAAAGTGTCATGAAAACAAAAAAAAATAGTTTATTTCTAGACGTACTTGTTCAATATTGTTCATAAGTACATTGTACCTAATACCTAATACTTGTAAATATCTATATTTGTTAAAAAGTGTATACCTCATACCTACTTGTAAATATCTACTTGTTAAGAAGTGTATATGTAAATTACACCCAAATAAAGTCTCGTTATTATTACTCTGAATTTACCTTTGTTCTTTTTTATCCAGATAATAAAGTCATCTCTCTGTAGGCTGCTAGCAGCCTATAGGGGTAGGTTACAGGAAGCAAACATCAGGATGATCGCAGCCTATATGGGTAGGCTGATAGAGCCAGTATCAGTGTGCCAGCAATCTAAAGTCTAGGGGTACGCACTTGAAAGTAGAGTGCTGGGCACTCTATTGTTGGATGCTAGCTTTGGGTGTGAGAACTCTACTATAGGATGCAGAATTAGCATTCCAGCACTCTATTATAAAATGCGGGCACTCTAACTAGTGGAATCCTATTTTAGGCTAAAATATGTGGAATCCTATATTAGACTAAAATTTCCTATTTCAAAATACTGGCACTGAGTCACAGTTTTCAGGCTACCGGCAGCCTGAAAGTAGATGCGAGCAGCCTGTTTTTTTTCTCCGTGTAGGACTAGTTCGCTTATTTCTTCAAGTTGAAGTTTGGGGTGTCAATAACTGTACTGGGTGTCAATAACTGTACTGGGTGTCAATAACTGTACGGGTTGTCAATAACTGTACGGGGTGTCAATAACTGTACTGGGTGTCAATAACTGTACGAGGTGTCAATAACTGTACGGGGTGTCAATAACTGTACTGGGTGTCAATAACTGTACGAGGTGTCAATAACTGTACGAGGTGTCAATAACTGTACTGGGTGTCAATAACTGTACGGGGTGTCAATAACTGTACGGGGTGTCATTAACTGTACGGGGTGTCAATAACTGTACGGGGTGTCAATAACTGTACGGGGTGTCAATAACTGTACGAGGTGTCAATAACTGTACGGGGTGTCAATAACTGTACGGGGTGTCAATAACTGTACGGGGTGTCAATAACTGTACGGGGTGTCAATAACTGTACGGGGTGTCAATAACTGTACGAGGTGTCAATAACTGTACGAGGTGTCAATAACTGTACGAGGTGTCAATAACTGTACGAGGTGTCAATAACTGTACGGGGTGTCAATAACTGTACGAGGTGTCAATAACTGTACGAGGTGTCAATAACTGTACGAGGTGTCAATAACTGTACGGGGTGTCAATAACTGTACGAGGTGTCAATAACTGTACGAGGTGTCAATAACTGTACGGGGTGTCAATAACTGTACGAGGTGTCAATAACTGTACGAGGTGTCAATAACTGTACGGGGTGTCAATAACTGTACGGGGTGTCAATAACTGTACGAGGTGTCAATAACTGTACGAGGTGTCAATAACTGTACGGGGTGTCAATAACTGTACGGGGTGTCAATAACTGTACGGGGTGTCAATAACTGTACGGGGTGTCAATAACTGTACGGGGTGTCAATAACTGTACGAGGTGTCAATAACTGTACGGGGTGTCAATAACTGTGAGGGGTGTCAATAACTGTACGGGGTGTCAATAACTGTACGGGGTGTCAATAACTGTACGAGGTGTCAATAACTGTACGGGGTGTCAATAACTGTACGGGGTGTCAATAACTGTACGGGGTGTCAATAACTGTACGAGGTGTCAATAACTGTACGAGGTGTCAATAACTGTACGAGGTGTCAATAACTGTACGAGGTGTCAATAACTGTACGGGGTGTCAATAACTGTACGGGGTGTCAATAACTGTACGGGGTGTCAATAACTGTACGGGGTGTCAATAACTGTACGGGGTGTCAATAACTGTACGAGGTGTCAATAACTGTACGGGGTGTCAATAACTGTACGGGGTGTCAATAACTGTACGGGGTGTCAATAACTGTACGGGGTGTCAATAACTGTACGGGGTGTCAATAACTGTACGGGGTGTCAATAACTGTACGAGGTGTCAATAACTGTACGAGGTGTCAATAACTGTACGGGGTGTCAATAACTGTACGGGGTGTCAATAACTGTACGAGGTGTCAATAACTGTTCGGGGTGTCAATAACTGTACGAGGTGTCAATAACTGTACGGGGTGTCAATAACTGTACTGGGTGTCAATAACTGTACTGGGTGTCAATAACTGTACGGGGTGTCAATAACTGTACGGGGTGTCAATAACTGTACGAGGTGTCAATAACTGTACGGGGTGTCAATAACTGTACGAGGTGTCAATAACTGTACGGGGTGTCAATAACTGTACGAGGTGTCAATAACTGTACGGGGTGTCAATAACTGTACGAGGTGTCGATACCTGTACGGGGTGTCAATAACTGTACGGGGTGTCAATAACTGTACGGGGTGTCAATAACTGTACGGGGTGTCAATAACTGTACTGGGTGTCAATAACTGTACGGGGTGTCAATAACTGTACGGGGTGTCAATAACTGTACGGGGTGTCAATAACTGTACGGGGTGTCAATAACTGTACGGGGTGTCAATAACTGTACGGGGTGTCAATAACTGTACGGGGTGTCAATAACTGTACGAGGTGTCAATAACTGTACGAGGTGTCAATAACTGTACGGGGTGTCAATAACTGTACGGGGTGTCAATAACTGTACGAGGTGTCAATAACTGTACGGGGTGTCAATAACTGTACGGGGTGTCAATAACTGTACGAGGTGTCAATAACTGTACGGGGTGTCAATAACTGTACGGGGTGTCAATAACTGTACGAGGTGTCAATAACTGTACGGGGTGTCAATAACTGTACGAGGTGTCAATAACTGTACGGGGTGTCAATAACTGTACGAGGTGTCAATAACTGTACGGGGTGTCAATAACTGTACGAGGTGTCAATAACTGTACGGGGTGTCAATAACTGTACGGGGTGTCAATAACTGTACGGGGTGTCAATAACTGTACGGGGTGTCAATAACTGTACGGGGTGTCAATAACTGTACGGGGTGTCAATAACTCTACTGGGTGTCAATAACTGTACGGGGTGTCAATAACTGTACGGGGTGTCAATAACTGTACGGGGTGTCAATAACTGTACTGGGTGTCAATAACTGTACGGGGTGTCAATAACTGTACGGGGTGTCAATAACTGTACGGGGTATCAATAACTGTACGGGGTGTCAATAACTGTACGGGGTGTCAATAACTGTACGGGGTGTCAATAACTGTACGGGGTGTCAATAACTGTACGAGGTGTCAATAACTGTACGGGGTGTCAATAACTGTACGGGGTGTCAATAACTGTACGAGGTGTCAATAACTGTACGGGGTGTCAATAACTGTACGAGGTGTCAATAACTGTACGGGGTGTCAATAACTGTACGAGGTGTCAATAACTGTACGGGGTGTCAATAACTGTACGAGGTGTCAATAACTGTACGGGGTGTCAATAACTGTACGGGGTGTCAATAACTGTACGGGGTGTCAATAACTGTACGGGGTGTCAATAACTGTACGGGGTGTCAATAACTGTACGGGGTGTCAATAACTGTACTGGGTGTCAATAACTGTACGGGGTGTCAATAACTGTACGGGGTGTCAATAACTGTACGGGGTGTCAATAACTGTACTGGGTGTCAATAACTGTACGGGGTGTCAATAACTGTACGGGGTGTCAATAACTGTACGGGGTATCAATAACTGTACGGGGTGTCAATAACTGTACGGGGTGTCAATAACTGTACGGGGTGTCAATAACTGTACGGGGTGTCAATAACTGTCTGGTTTACCATACTAACTTGTAACTTTTTTTTTACCATTTTATTTTTTATGGGCTTAAATGCTTCCTTAATTAATTAAATATTATGTCCAATGTTTAATTGCCGGAACAGTTTTTAAATGTGCCAAAGATTCTATTTTTGAACTAAAGTCCCTCTAAATTTCAATATTAAAAACCATTTTTTGATCTTTAATAAAAGGAATTACGAGAAAAAAGAATTAAAAAGAAAAAAAAACTTGTTTGTAGGTTAAACTATAAAGTAGATTTTCTCCAAAACTATCAACTTCAAATTTTAACTACAGATTCCTAATGATATTTTCTAGTAATGTAAGTAGGGATTTTTACATTCATTGAATTATTTCAACGGATTTTTTAATAAAAATCCGTTGAAATAATTCAATGAATGGAAATATGGAATATTAATTATTTCAAAATATCGAAATAATTAATATTTTGTTAAAAATCCTACATACCTTACTAGATTTAGCCTTCTTTATTCAAAATTATTTTGGTTTTTTATTCATGATAAAAAATTGCCGAATGCAGACTATCATCCGTGAAAAAAACCAGGGCTTCTGTTCAGCAGACACTGCGACGCCAGTTTGTGTTCGAAGAATTCATTTTTTTTTGGTTACTTTAACTCCCCATGTACAACATAACACAAAAAGAATATAACAGTATTGATTTATTTCTTATCCATAAATTGGAGAGAATGACCACACAACGTAGCTTTACCCCTTAAAAGAATTCCATTAATTTTTTTGTTCTAATATTTTTCACAAGATAATTCTAGCTATGTTTTAGTGTATTATTTTTTAAGGCTCAAAGGATAAGTTCATCTAAATAAAATAATAACTAATAAAAAATATGTTTGACCATTTAATTTTTCACATTAGTAGATAAATATTTGAACACCCCTCCCCATTGATATTTTATATCTAGTAATAGTTTTTAATAATTAGTCATTATTAGTTAATTTGACCAATTATCGAAACGAACATGAGGAATATTTATGCGTCTACTTTGGGTGCAATGTTTGTGTTGGTGGCTAACTTAGTTAGACATCGGTAAACCACGGCACCAGCTGTTCCTAGTAGGACTGGCTAGAATTCGCCAAACTTTCCAACTAGACGGGTTGGCTCTATTTGTACCGAGCCCCCATTGACTGCAGTCAGTGCGCATTAAATGATTTCATTATCTAGTATCGTCGTTTGGTGGTCGGAATCTAGACCGCCCATGGGTCCACGCCGTCGTTAATGGTTACTCGAAAAGTGCAAAATGCCCGATTCGCAGAAACTGGGTCATCTTATAGCGTTACCGCACTGATTCCTAGTGCCATTTACAAAGCTTAGAAGAAGGAAAAAACAATTTGTTTAAATTATATTTCGTCTAAAATGTCACCACCTACGTTAACAACAACATATTAAAGGAAAGGGATATATTAGGCTTTTCAAATCACAGAAAACCATGGGTGTATATCAGAGGCCTGCATTCCTCCTCCGAAATTTTCTTTTGATGGTCAATAAGGGTCATAAAACACAAAAACAAATTAAATAAGATCATTAGTTCATTAGTTGCCTGAAACTATTACAAGTTCTAAATTGTTATTATCCCGGAAATTTTCCCAGCCCCCTCCCCCCCCCCCCCCCCGAAATTATTTACTATATACGCCCATGACTTACACAGATACAAAAATTACATTAAGGTTATGCAAAAATCCATCGGAATCTACTTGTCCTACAGGAACATAATTGTACTGATAAATATAATTAAAGAAATCAGTAAATAACTGAATTCACACAGAATAGTGGAAAACGAACATTAAGAACAGTTTGATAAAGCGAAACCAATATTTTTGAAGATTTAAGCGCCAATTTCTCTCAATCAAATCGCCCTATCGAAAACTACGTGAGACCCTTTTGTGTAGGAAAGGTAGTAAGCTATTAAACCAGTCTAGTTTACCTTCCACGATTTCTTAAACGTGTTGGAGATATTTAAGAAAATATACAAAAACTCTAGAACTTTTCACGCATGTTAATAAAGATTTATTTTTTGGATACTTCCATAGCTCGAAATGTAACCAAAATAGAAATATCTTAGTTTGTATGAATTTCGAACATGTAGAAAAATGTCATCTGGATGCAACGATTTCAAGTACCCCCAAAAAAAGTAGCTAGAAAAACTAGTTTTATCAATTTTTCTCGAAAACTGTTTGATATTTTGCCTAAAACGCGCTGAAATAAGACAGCCAGAGAATAGTACTAACCAAAATATCTCTCAAAAGTAGGAAATATGTAATATGAATGCAAGGAGTATGTCATTTCCTCTGTCAGGGCGTAGTGAAATCAAGAAGAAATGTTTGGCAGAAGTAACTAAGACACTAGTATGGAATGCTTGGAAATTTTGTTAAAGATTCAAAAATCCGGTCATATTTCGAACCAAATTTGGATGGCCGATAGGGGGCGAGGTTAGCTCAGTGGTAAAGGACTAGACTAATAAGTTGGAGGAACTGAGTTCAAATCCCTAGCAAGCATTAAAGATTTTTTCTTCTAGTGTCTTCGTTCGTGGGTTGGATTTGGCCTCCCTGACCGTAATTTAATAATGGGTACCTTGGGCGCTAATGACTCCAAGTCATAGGAGCCGAGGGGAAAAATCAGGCGGCCGGAGCATAGTACTGACCACACTATCTCCCAAGTGTGCCGTATGGTCATGCATCAGATACCTCTAAAGTATCTGCTCCTCAGGGCACTCGATGCCTGTTACGGGACTGATTTTATTTTTCTTTTCTTTTTTTTTGGAGGGCCGATAAAGGTTTTAAAGTTACACATTTTTGTCCGATTGGGGTATTTCTACTTGTTCTGGAATCGACGTTCATATCCAAGAACGTTGGTTATATGCAAGAACGTTTAAATTTGACTTTTATTTTGAGAACCATTTCTCACTAGTCCTTCCCGAGATAATGCAATACTCTTTTATATGGTTCGAAAAAGGAAGCTCTCTTCTTTCCAAAAGCCCAAGGACGTAAAAGTCGGATTATTTCAAGGCGAGATATTGAATTTCAAAACATAACCTACATTTTTCGCACACAAATTTTTAGAATTCCAGGTGAATTTTCGACATTTTTTTTCAGCTGAATGCTTGAGAAGTGCGTTTTCTCGCTTTAACAGGGCTTTCTAGTAAAGTACTACACATATAAGAATTATCGTTTGAGTCGGTGGGGGGGCACGACCCCCAGTGTCTATGATACTAGCTCTAGGGGGGGACAATGTCGTATGGGGATTGACTATACTAATATCTGTTTTTTGTTTTTTTTTCCCCTACCCCCAAAGAAAATTTACAAATCAAAATTGCTGGCTCCTACCAGTTCATGTTCTATTCCACATTCCACAAATAATTGTGAGTGTTTGATGGAGAACATTTTTTCGATGCGAGTCTTCCCTTGAAGGGTCTACTAATATCTGCAGAGGAAGCAAAGACTATTTATAGATATGCTTGTTGAAGATGGCGGCTGCTGTAGGTATTGGCTGGTGTAGGTTTGCCTTAGCTGCATGTAAGCTTGATGCTGATTGGTTGAAGAGGTGTGTGGTGGGAGGTTGCATCCTCCCCTAACCTACCAGTAGGCCACGACGTCTTCAAGAGGATCAAGGTCTGATGAATAGCTCTTCATAGCTAGACCCAGCTTACTTATCAATAACCTGACTCCGCATATCAACAGGTAGCTGATCTCCATATCAGTAATACAGCGTGTACTTATAAATAGAAAGCAGTCTTGTAAGCATCTATTCATTTTATTTGTTGAATTATTTTCTGTATCTATCCTACTAGGTCATTAGCAGTTGTCTCTCAAGTACCCTTCATAGGAAGGAAACCCGCTTATAAGGTTGGGCTCGAAGCAACTGCGCAAATCAGTCACTCCCTGCCATGAGAACTATTTTTTTATTTTTTATTTTTTTTTTAACAGCTTATCAACATTAGGGCTATTAACACCGGGCTATCTATAGGTTGCTGCCCTTTTATAATGCTAACAGCACGTGGTTGGTCACCCATTCAGGTACTGGCCGCGCCCGACTGAACTTTGGTGATCAACGGGAACCGGTGCAGCATTCAACTTGGCTAAGGCCGTTGGCTAACGTCCTAATATTTCACGTTTAATAAATATCCGTTTTTTTTCAAACTTATGTGTACCTATTGAAACTTAGACCTGAAACTATTGTAGACTATTTATTAAACATTTAAATGGTCACTGTCTACTTACCAAGATCTCAACCGATTTCATTCACTCCTTACCTTATTCCCAGTTTGCCTAACATGAAAAAAGTTTCACAGTTTTCATGAATGTCAAACATGAGAAAAAATAATAATTTAAAAGCGCTTTAGATTCGTACATATGCGTTAGAGTACACATATACCTATATATATATATATATATATATATATATATATATATATATATAGGGGAAGGTGTTGTGCCTCTAACCGTCTTGTACCTTTGGCCACCAAGGCTGTGGCAGCATGTAGCAACATTTTATAAATTTTGGTGTAATTAGTGTTTAGCTCCTTCACTAAAAAATACTTATCCATTTCTATCATAAAAATGTAAGTTATTTATTGATGACGTTTTGCCTCATAATATTTTTTGTAATATGTATTTGTTGATGGAAATAATTTGACAAAGTAGCTATTACAATAAGAAATATAGTTTAGGTCCTAAAAATGATTAATCTTAACCCCAAAATCTGTAAAGTGGTCAAAGGTATAACACCTTCCCCTTTATATATATACATATTTTTGTTTTCTTTATGGTTAGAACTTCTGCAATGTAAGCAGGTCGTTTCTGAAAAATTCTATAGGGCACTGCAATAAAAAAAACAAACCAAAAAATAAAAAAAATATTATTAATAACATAATATTAATACTTAATAATTATTATTATTATGGCAATGTGTATACCGCACCTATATTTACAGATCTGGTATTATAAAATATGAATTCAACAGATTTACCATGTATTGCTGTATGTATTAACTATTGTCTGACTCTGTTTACAGACTTGTTACGGTAGTGTTGTACATCACCCAATAATTCCGAGTGATCTGCTTCTTGCGGTCCTTACCTCCGTACTACCCAAATCTTGTGGAAACGACGATTTCTGGACCAATGGCTCCGTAAGTACAAACATTGCATTAAATTCATTTATACTCATTTTCATTTGTCCTACAAATTTTTATAAGATATTAAAACGGTATATATTGGTTTTTATTCAATTATTGCTTTTTATGAGAATAATTAACAATTAAAAAATCATTTATATAAATTTGTTTGTGAACATATGCTGTTGTCGATGAATGATACAAATAAAACCACTCACAGGACCCCAGTTATAAGGATGCTATATTAGAACGGCATACAGCGGTGCTGCAAAAATAAAATACAGTTTTGTTATAATATATATATATATATATATATATATATATATATATATATATATATATATATATATATGTATTTTGCTTTTCGAAAATCTGATTGTTGTTCTCAGCTGAATCCGAAATAACTTCTGCCGACCCCAAAACTCTTCATGTCTTTTTTGATTAATTGTTTTTCTAGTAATTTCTTGAATTCCTTAAATGTAACCAACAATTAAAATGTTGTTTTATTTGCATCATTCATAAAATTATAACCTTTCAAATTAGATGACAGATGTTTGTTACAAATTTCAGAAAAAATAGATAATTTTTGGCACAGCATATATATGTATATATATACGGTTATTGTTTTTTCAGCGGAACCCGTGTCCTAGAATATCGAAGCGATTACGGATTTTCGGAAGCGATTTAAGGCTTCTAAGACATCTTTTAAAATGCAATTTGACCTAGGAAATCGAATGAAACCGAATTTCTAATCCTATATTTGCGCCTGTTATTAAAAAAAAAAACGTAAAAAAAACCTAAACTGCTCTGAAATTTTGAATTTATATATTTGAACCCCGGTATTTACGTTGCTCGTGCATTTTTGCTCTGAAACGTTTAACTTTTTCATTGGCAGCTCGGGATTGCGTCGTACGGTCGATGTCATTAGCGGGGTTCTCCTCCCAATAAATTTTTAACGTTTGTTTTAATACATTTGTGTTTATATATATATATATATATATATATATATATATATATATATATATATATATATATACTGGCGATGGTCGGTTTATTTGGGTAATATTTCGCAGAAATCCCATTCTGCTTCTTCAGACGGCTGTTCTTCAGAATACCGTACCATCACTAATAAATCTCCCCAGGGAACAAACCTCAACAATAATATATATATATATATATATATATATATATATATATATATATATATATATATATATATATATATACACGTTGTTAAATTTAAACTGCACGGAATTGTGTGTTTCCGAGTTTGAATATCCCTTATCCTTCACTCCCTCACTTCGGAGAAAAGCTTATGAACCTTAATTAGCTTATGAACTCTCAGTTAGGCTTGCCGTATTTAAAGTGTCAGGGAGTACAGTGGGGCCAAACTACTTTTCGTGTTTGAAAAAAGGCTACAGCCTCTAAAAGTTAACTGATATTAATACATTTTTTTTTTTTTTTTTAAATGAAAGCTAATACAATATGGAACAACATTGTCTGGCAAGATTTTTGTTTTTTTGGTTCCCTGTTTATTAAATTACGTGTACATAAGTCACAAACTTTTACAATTGAGCATAAAATAATATTTCATTTTTTATCTGACTTAATATCAGCACTGTTATCTTTGAAATTAAACATAAAAATTCTGATTAGACTTGGAAAAATCAAAACATTTTTCAAATCATTAAAAAATCATATTAGTTCAATGAATCTCATTGTTAAATAAGGATAAATTTACGTTTTGAAGATCTCAGTCTATTTTTTTCTAAGTCTAATCAGGATTTGCATGTTTAATTTCAACAATATCAGTGCTGATATTAAGTTAGATAAAAAATAAAATATCATTTTATGCTCAATTGTTAAAATTCGTCAATTATTTAGACACAATTTAATAAATAGGGAAAGCAAAAACCCGAAATCTGGCGAGACCAAGTTGTTCTAAATTTTATAAGCTTTCATTAAAAAAAAAGTATTCTGAAATCGTTTAATATTTAGAGGCTGTAGCCTTTTTTCAAACACTAAATGTCGTTTGGCCCCACTGTGCGTTCGTTCCAGCAGATGTCTTCCTTCATTTTTTTTTTGTTATAGTTTTTGGACCTGAAACTGAACTGTTGCGCTAAATGTGCAAAATATTGTTTTTCTTACCATTTTTCCTAGTGTAAATATTCAGTTTTGAGTTGTTTTCTGGAAAAATATTAAAATGGCACATTAGACCGCACTTCGAAATTTGGCTTGAAGCGAAAGTGTTAAATACAATCTTTTATATTAGTTTATAAGCTTTTCAGGCCTTGTTCCTGAAATCCTGGATGATACATCCCTTTGAAATAATCCGTCATAACGTCCTCCAAAACAGACAAGGTGTTAACACTTTATCCCCCGAGGCGTGGACGTGCCGAGACTGGGGTACTCAACAGGATAGTAAAACCGTCACACGTGTTCCTGAAAATCCTGGATGATACAGCCCTTTGAAATAATCCGTCATTAGGTCCTCCAAAACAGACAAGGTGTTAACACTTTATCCCCCGAGGCGTGGACGTGCCGAGACTGGGGTACTCAACAGGATAGTAAAACCTTCACACGTGTTCCTGAAAATCCTGGATGATACAGCCCTTGAAATAATCCGTCATAACGTCCTCCAAAACAGACAAGGTGTTAACACTTTATCCCCCGTGGCGTGGACGTGCCGAGACTAGAGTACTCAACAGGAGTGTAAAACCTTCACACGTGTTCCTGAAAATCCTGGATGATACAGCCCTTTGATATAATCCGTCATAACGTCCTCCAAAACAGACAAGGTGTTAACACTTTATCCCCCGAGGTGTGGACGTGCCGAGACTAGAGTACTCAACAGGATAGTAAAACCTTCACACGTGTTCCTGAAAATCCTGGATGATACAGCCCTTTGAAATAATCCGTCAAAACGTCCTCCAAAACACACAAGGTGTTAACACTTTATCCCCCGAGGCGTGGACGTGCCGAGACTGGAGTACTCAACAGGATAGTAAAAACTTCACACGTGTTCCTGAAAATCCTGGATGATACAGCCCTTTGAAATAATCCGTCATAACGTCCTCCAAAGCACACAAGGTGTTAACACTTTATCCCCCGAGGCGTGGACGTGCCGAGACTGGAGTACTCAACAGGATAGTAAAACCTTCACACGTGTTCCTGAAAATCCTGGATGATACAGCCCTTTGAAATAATCCGTCAAAACGTCCTCCAAAACACACAAGGTGTTAACACTTTATCCCCCGAGGCGTGGACGTGCCGAGACTAGAGTACTCAACAGGATAGTAAAACCTTCACACGTGTTCCTGAAAATCCTGGATGATACAGCCCTTTGAAATAATCCGTCATAACGTCCTCCAAAGCACACAAGGTGTTAACACTTTATCCCCCGAGGCGTGGACTTGCCGAGACTAGAGTACTCAACAGGATAGTAAAACCTTCACACGTGTTCCTGAAAATCCTGGATGATACAGCCCTTTGAAATAATCCGTCATAACGTCCTCCAAAGCACACAAGGTGTTAACACTTTATCCCCCGAGGCGTGGACGTGCCGAGACTAGAGTCCTCAACAGGATAGTAAAACCTTCACACGTGTTCCTGAAAATCCTGGATGATACAGCCCTTTGAAATAATCCGTCATAACGTCCTCCAAAACAGACAAGGTGTTAACACTTTATCCCCCGAGGCGTGGACGTGCCGAGACTAGAGTACTCAACAGGATAGTAAAACCTTCACACGTGTTCCTGAAAATCCTGGATGATACATCCGTCATAACGTCCTCCAAAACAGACAAGGTGTTAACACTTTATCCCCCGAGGCGTGGACGTGCCGAGACTAGAGTACTCAACAGGATAGTAAAACCTTCACACGCGTTCCTGAAAATCCTGGATGATACAGCCCTTTGAAATAATCCGTCATAACGTCCTCCAAAGCACACAAGGTGTTAACACTTTATCCCCCGAGGCGTGGACGTGCCGAGACTAGAGTCCTCAACAGGATAGTAAAACCTTCACACGTGTTTCTGAAAATCCTGGATGATACAGCCCTTTGAAATAATCCGTCATAACGTCCTCCAAAACAGACAAGGTGTTAACACTTTATCCCCCGAGGCGTGGACGTGCCGAGACTAGAGTACTCAACAGGATAGTAAAACCTTCACACGTGTTCCTGAAAATCCTGGATGATACATCCGTCATAACGTCCTCCAAAACAGACAAGGTGTTAACACTTTATCCCCCGAGGCGTGGACGTGCCGAGACTAGAGTACTCAACAGGATAGTAAAACCTTCACACGTGTTCCTGAAAATCCTGGATGATACAGCCCTTTGAAATAATCCGTCATAACGTCCTCCAAAACAGACAAGGTGTTAACACTTTATCCCCCGAGGCGTGGACGTGCCGAGACTAGAGTACTCAACAGGATAGTAAAACCTTCACACGTGTTCCTGAAAATCCTGGATGATACAGCCCTTTGAAATAATCCGTCATAACGTCCTCCAAAGCACACAAGGTGTTAACACTTTATCCCCCGAGGCGTGGACTTGCCGAGACTAGAGTACTCAACAGGATAGTAAAACCTTCACACGTGTTCCTGAAAATCCTGGATGATACAGCCCTTTGAAATAATCCGTCATAACGTCCTCCAAAACACACAAGGTGTTAACACTTTATCCCCCGAGGCGTGGACGTGCCGAGACTAGAGTACTCAACAGGATAGTAAAACCTTCACACGTGTTCCTGAAAATCCTGGATGATACAGCCCTTTGAAATAATCCGTCATAACGTCCTCCAAAACAGACAAGGTGTTAACACTTTATCCCCCGAGGCGTGGACGTGCCGAGACTGGGGTACTCAACAGGATAGTAAAAACTTCACACGTGTTCCTGAAAATCCTGGATGATACAGCCCTTTGAAATAATCCGTTCATAACGTCCTCCAAAACAGACAAGGTGTTAACACTTTATCCCCCGAGGCGTGGACTTGCCGAGACTAGAGTACTCAACAGGATAATAAAACCTTTATACGTGTTCCTGAAAATCCTGGATGATACAGCCCTTTGAAATAATCCGTCATAACGTCCTCCAAAACAGACAAGGTGTTAACACTTTATCCCCCGAGGCGTGGACGTGCCGAGACTAGAGTACTCAACAGGATAGTAAAACCTTCACACGTGTTCCTGAAAATCCTGGATGGTACAGCCCTTTGAAATAATCCGTCATAACGTCCTCCAAAACAGACAAGGTGTTAACACTTTATCCCCCGAGGCGTGGACGTGCCGAGACTAGAGTACTCAACAGGATAGTAAAACCTTCACACGTGTTCCTGAAAATCCTGGATGATACAGCCCTTTGAAATAATCCGTCATAACGTCCTCCAAAACAGACAAGGTGTTAACACTTTATCCCCCGAGGCGTGGACGTGCCGAGACTAGAGTACTCAACAGGATAGTAAAACCTTCACACGTGTTCCTGAAAATCCTGGATGATACAGCCCTTTGAAATAATCCGTCATAACGTCCTCCAAAACAGACAAGGTGTTAACACTTTATCCCCCGAGGCGTGGACGTGCCGAGACTAGAGTACTCAACAGGATAGTAAAACCTTCACACGTGTTCCTGAAAATCCTGGATGATACATCCGTCATAACGTCCTCCAAAACAGACAAGGTGTTAACACTTTATCCCCCGAGGCGTGGACGTGCCGAGACTAGAGTACTCAACAGGATAGTAAAACCTTCACACGTGTTCCTGAAAATCCTGGATGATACAGCCCTTTGATATAATCCGTCATAACGTCCTCCAAAGCACACAAGGTGTTAACACTTTATCCCCCGAGGCGTGGACGTGCCGAGACTAGAGTACTCAACAGGATAGTAAAACCTTCACACGTGTTCCTGAAAATCCTGGATGATACAGCCCTTTGAAATAATCCGTCATAACGTCCTCCAAAACAGACAAGGTGTTAACACTTTATCCCCCGAGGCGTGGACTTGCCGAGACTAGAGTACTCAACAGGATAGTAAAACCTTCACACGTGTTCCGTTTCTTTCGTTCTCGTCTCTCTGATGACTCAATCTTCTAGTAAAGACAAGGTCAAGACGTCTTCTGGAATTCTAGATCTTAAATCTGTAGGTTTTAGAACACTTTCTCTTGAGGCCATCATCACAGATTTTAGCGTAATTCCATTCTACCCCAATAAGTTCAACTCATTCGAGATCAATAGCTCGCCGCACAGTGAGGGAAAACGACATTTCGTGTTCCAAAAAACGCTACAGCCCAAAAATCTTAACCGATTTCAATGAACTTTTTTTAAAATGGAAGCTAATAAAATTTGAAACAATTTTGTCAGGCCAGATTCCTGTTTTTGTTCCCCCTGTTTATTGAATAATTCACAAACTTTTACAATTGAACATAAAGTAATATTTAATTTTTCATCTAACTATATATTAGCACTGATGTCCTTGAATAGAAATGGAAAAAATCAAAGTATATTTTCAAATAAATCAAAAATCATAATATTTCAATGAACCCTATTGTTGAATAAAGAGAAACTTGTGTTTTGAAGATGTCAGTATAATTGCTTCCAAGTCTCATCAGGGTTTGAATGTTTAATTTCAACAATATCAGTGCTGATATTAAGTTAGATAAAAAATAAAATATTATTTTATGCTCAATTTTAAAAGTTCGTGAAATATTTATAATAGAAAAAAAAAACAAAAACAAAAAAAAAAAAACCAGAAATCTAGGCAGACAATGGTTTTTTTAAATTTTATTAGCTTTCATTTTTTAAAAAAAGTCCATTGAAATCGGTTAAGATTTAGAGGGCGTAGCCTTTTTTGAAACACGAAAAGTCGTTTCGCCTCACTGGGCGCCTTGTGTGTAATAGATTTCCGAAGCTATAAGACGGCCTGCGCACCGAATGTACTACAGTAACGTAGAATTATCAGTTATTCTCAGTAAACTAGTCGTCGAAATGTGATTTTTCTTGAACTAATTAAATACATAAAGTACAGGAAAACAAAATTTAGCATTGGTTTTGCTGTGTACCAATAAATCTAAAAAATATCTGTATTTTCATTTTTCCTTTCATTCCACACATGTTACTCAATACTCTCCTCGTAATAAAAATTCGCTCCTGGGGACCGTGTTCAAAAAAATAGTTGTCTGGAATGGGTTAAGGCGTATAAAGAGGGTTTCCTAGTCATAAACCGTCTTTAAAGTCCTTTGGCGATTTTCTCTTTTTCCCTTCGTTTTCGAGAAAAACGGAAAAACCCGTGCTTTTTTGACAAATACCGATTTATCGCTTAAACGAAGCGTTGTACGAAAAACCGCCTTAAAACAAAAGTTGTAGCTTATTAAATTATCTTTAAGATGAGACCAAATATTTTACGAGATAATCGTCGTTTTTTTTTTGCGTGTGTGTTTAACGGCGTACCAACTATCTGGCTATTAACGCCGGGCTATCTACAGGTTTCCACCCTTTTCTATAATGCCACCGGCACGTGGTCGGTCACCCATTCAGGCACTGACCACGCCCGACGTTGCTTAAGTTAATTGTGGTTGACTAACCCATCGGATGAACATTTTGTTCCATTGTTTGTTTGTCTGACATGAGAAACAACGGTCGCTATGAGCAAGTTTATTCCTATTGAACCGATTTAGTTTGTTTTTATAACGTATTTTTCTCTTTAGATTACCATAAAGAATACATCAAAAATTACGGCCAGTATAGACTAATTAGTACTACTGGCCTATTGTAAACCTTCCTCCCGGTGAACCGAGTTTGCTGGTTAACGAAGTCCTTAAATCGTTTGTTAACAGAATGCTATCTATATATGAGTTACATGGCAAAATACAAAAACCCTGGCGTGTATCGTGTTAACAGACACACACCCATATATAAATGTAACAGCGTTATTCAGTCCTCATGTATTTTATTTTCAAGTTACATATGTTGCAGCATGTCACACGGTTATTAAATTTTGTTACAGGAACGTTTCGACAATAAGCTATTTTCAATCTGTCTATCTGTAAAATATATTGGATCATACTGGTTAGGATATCAAATTTCAATTAATAAACATAAAATTACGAATATACAAATGTATCAACAGCTGACCTGTATAATTGTGCTGTTGATACATTTACGTATATATGAATTTGTTGAATATTCAAATGTATCAGCTGTTGATACATCCGTACATGAATTTGTTGAATATACAAATGTATCAGCTGTTGATACATCCGTACATGAATTTGTTGAATATTCAAATGTATCAGCTGTTGATACATCCGTACATGAATTTGTTGAATATACAAATGTATCAGCTGTTGATACATCCGTACATGAATTTGTTGAATATACAAATGTATCAGCTGTTGATACATCCGTACATGAATTTGTTGAATATTCAAATGTATCAGCTGTTGATACATTTGAATATTCTTAATTTTATGTTTATTATTTGAAATTTGATATCCTAATCAGTATGATCCAATATATTTTACAGATAGACAGATTGAAAATGGCTTATAGCCGAAACGTTGCTCTAACAAAATTTAATAACTTAGTGTGTGACATGCCGCACCATATGTAACTTGTAAATAAAATATATAAGGACTGATTAAAGCTGTTACCAACTACCTACAACATCTTAGTCTTTAACTTAGGATATAGACAATAAATAAATAAATATATATATATATATATATTTATATATATATATATATATATATATATAGGATAAAGATATTTTTACAAAACTCCCGTGATGAGTGCAACCTCAATAGCTACTTTCCTTCGGAGAAAAGTGAAAAAACAAATACTAGCTGTTACTAGTCTAAGTGACACTATTTTTTTTTTTTTTTTTTTGTAACGGCGTATCAACTAGTGACAAAAAAGCGCCCAGTGACGCAGTTCCTGTGATTCGTACATTTTATTTTTCGTAATTTGATATTTTGTTATTTCTTGTGGACCAGTCTTGAAGATATACAGGTTTTATGAGCCGAGAGTAATTCTATCCGAATAGCTTAATAAAACTCCTCGATATTAGATGTAAATGGATATTATTCACTCCATAAACAGTAAATTACATCATAATCTCCCTCGGGGTAGAGGATTTGTAAGGAAATACGAGATAAGGGTAGTTGAAAAAGCGCGGGGGTGGGAAGGATCTTCACTTTATGAACCTTAAAGTTTTATATTCTCTAAACCTAATCACGTTTTTTTTTATTACACAGCTTCCGATTTTTATTATTTGATAATAATACTTCTTAATATTACTTCCATTTTACAAAAATCAACTTACATCCTTTTATAGGTCTAGACGTTGTTTATGGCATTAAAATAGAGTGTAAATTATACATTTGTTACGCTTTTAAAAAATATGACAATAATTTAATTAGGTATATTTCTCATGTTTTTCTTTTTTCTTTTATTGAAGAAGCTCTATTACCTCACCACAAAAAATGCCCTACAACCAATGCTATCTACAAAGACATTTCCAGAATTGGAAATCAATGAATTAAATTTTCAACTTTTTGATAATAAAATTAAATTTTTCATGTTAAACATAATAAAATGAATTTAATTGTGATCGATTCAGTTAATAAGGAATAAACTCTTAGAGCAGACCTACACTTTACTTTACTGCAAAGATGCATATTTTGCTGGGAAACTAATAGCAAAACTAATCTATGCTAAGACACCTCCACCTAGACTACAATACTGCGTCAACATAATAACAGCCTCTCTGAATCTATGCTAAGACACCTCCACCTAGACTACAATACTGCGTCAACATAATAACAGCCTCTCTGAATCTATGCTAAGACACCTCCACCTAGACTACAATACTGCGTCAACATAATAACAGCCTCTCTGAATCTATGCTAAGACACCTCCACCTAGACTACAATACTGCATCAATATAATAACATCCTCTCTGAATCTATGCTAAGACACCTCCACCTAGACTACAATACTGCATCAACATAATAACAGCCTCTCTGAATCTATGCTAAGACACCTCCACCTAGACTACAATACTGCATCAACATAATAACAGCCTCTCTGAATCTATGCTAAGACACCTCCACCTAGACTACAATACTGCATCAACATAATAACAGGCTCTCTGAATCTATGCTAAGACACCTCCACCTAGACTACAATACTGCATCAACATAATAACAGCCTCTCTGAATCTATGCTAAGACACCTCCACCTAGACTACAATACTGCTTCAACATAATAACATCCTCTCTGAATCTATGCTAAGACACCTCCACCTAGACTACAATACTGCATAAACATAATAACAGCCTCTATGAATCTATGCTAAGATACCTCCACCTAGACTACAATACTGCGTCAACATAATAGCAGCCTCTCTGAATCTATGCTAAGACACCTCCACCTAGACTACAATACTGCATTAACATAATAACAGCCTCTCTAAATCTATGCTAAGACACCTCCACCTAGACTACAATACTGCATCAACATAATAACAGCCTCTCTGAATCTATGCTAAGACACCTCCACCTAGACTACAATGCTGCATCAACATAATAACAGCCTCTCTGAATCTATGCTAAGACACCTCCACCTAGACTACAATGCTGCATCAACATAATAACAGCCTCTCTAAATCTATGCTAAGACACCTCCACCTAGACTACAATACTGCATCAACATAATAACAGCCTCTCTGAATCTATGCTAAGACACCTCCACCTAGACTACAATGCTGCATCAATATAATAACATCCTCTCTGAATCAATGCTAAGACACCTCCACCTAGACTACAATACTGCATCAATATAATAACAGCCTCTCTGAATCTATGAATCCTAGGGTAACAATATTGTGGTAGTCCACCATAATATTGTTAGACTAGGATCAACCACTTTTAGATCGCCTGCAGTTCAATTTTGTGCATCTCTGATGTAGATACTAAAAATTTTATAATTTACTAGCTGCTATCCGGCGTGCTATGCTACATCTAGATTGCACGTAATGAAGCATAAATAAATTAGAAACCAAATTAGTAATATTAAAATCTAATAAGGTAAATCTGTAGTTTCGAACGCGTAACCTTCGAACTGTGAGTCCTAGACGATTTTAACCTAGGCTATGATTGCCCCCGAATCAATACGTGTGCCAAGTTTGCTCAAAATCGGTCATACGGCACGGACTTGAATAAGTAACGAATATACAGACAGACTGCAGGTAGACGTTGTTACCTAGCCTGTGACCCGTGTGCCACGTTTAGTCAAAATCGGTCAAACGGCGCGGATATGTATAACGAACAGTCATACAGCCAGACAGCAGGTAGACGTTTTTGACTTAGCCTAAGAGACTTCCCGGGTCGAGACCTAGCAGTGTTCCAAGTTTGGTCAGAATTGGTCAAACGGTGTGGGTTTGTATAAGGAACAAAGAAACAAACAGATAAACCGAAAAACATACAGACACTTGATTTTTATATATAGAGATTATTTATATTTACGTTTTTATTTTTACTTTTATATTTTATTCATTTTAATATAAGTATTTTTTATTCATGCACTTTTATATGGTTCTCGTTTTTTTTAAGGGAAACTATTATTTTGCTTTGCGGGATTTTAAATTCGTCTAATTCCTTCTTCTAAATAGTTTTTGGTGAATTTTGTTTAGTCGTTGGATTGTTAAGTGTTTTGTGGGTATTGTGCTTGTCCATCTACAGTCCCAGGTCTTCGGATTCTGACAGCAGGGCCAGATCACGGGCCTCCACTTCTCACAGCCGGGCCCCCACTTCTCAGAGCCAGAATGAAAATTGGGCATTCTAATTGACTTTGGGCATTTTAAAATTATTTTCATCTTCAGTTTTGAGCAAAATGAGAATATAAGCCGACAATCGGTGCTGGAAAGGTCACTTTCGGTACTTTTTTTCCCCAATTAGCGAGGCCCGGCTCGCGCCCCCACGGTGCCCGGGCCCGGGACAACTATACCCGGTTGTCCCCCCCCCCCCGTGTGGCGGCCCTGTCTGACAGTGAAACAAATTTGTGTTGTAAATGGCGTTAACCTACAAACGCATGCGGTATACTTTTTCCTGCTTCAAAAGGAAATATTTTTAGAATATACGTTTGGTGGTACGGAGAGTCCAGTTTGATTGTCCAACCTGTTTTTCTTAAACATTCAAAACATGTTGACTTCTTTATTAGAAGAGTACTGTAATTTATTACCGAGAGCCGCAGAACTAGGAATAACATATTTACTTTGGACTCCATCAAAAGGATTAGCTGCCGTATGTCTCTTCAAAGGGGTCAATATCCTTCTTTCTTCTTCTACAAAAAAACATGACTTTCTGAGATTATTTACGATTAGGTTTTTGTAAAATACATCCAAAAAAGAATTGATAAATATATATATATATATATATATATATATATATATATATATATATATATATATATATATATATATGTATAAAAACAGTCCCGTAACAGGCCACAAGGGCCCAGAGGGGCAGATACTGTAGCGGTATCTGATTCTTGACCATACGGCACACTAGGGAGATAGTGTGGTCAATACTATGCTCCGGCCGCCTGATTTTCCCCTTGGATGCTTTGACTGCTAGAGTCATTAGCACCCAAGGTACCCATTATTAATTAAAGGCCTAGGGACGATCTGGGACCCCAAATCCAACCCTCGAACGGCAGCACTAGAAGAAAAAATCTTTAGTGCGCGCTCGGGTTTTGAACCTGGTCCTCCAGTTCATTAGTCGAGTGCTCTACCACTGAGCTAACTTCGCCCCCATATATATATATATATATATATATATATATATATATATATATATATATATATATATATATATATATATATATATATATATTTATAGGGGACACTCTCAAAAATACGTTCCATGGGGGGCAGATAATAATTTACGGAAATTTTGATCTACAAAACTTCAAATTTATATTAATTCAACAATGAGATTAAGTGAAATAATATGATTTTTGAACGATTTGAAAATAGATACTGATTTTGTTCCACAATAATCATTATTTAAATGTTTAATTTTAACGGTACTAGAGCCGATATTAAGTTAGATAAAAAATTAAATATTATTTTATGTTCAATTGTAAACGTTCATGAATTATTTACACGTAATTCGATAAACAGGGGAAACAGAAAACAAAAATCTGGTTAGACTAAGTTGCTCTAAATGGTATTAGCTTACATTTAAAAACAAGTTAATTGAAATCAGTTAAGATTTAGAGGCTGTAGCCTTTTTTGAAACACGAAATGTCGTTTGGCCCCACTGTAAGTGCTGCTGAAAACTCAATATTTTTTATCGAAAATGTATTTATATATATATATATATTCTATTTGAAATTTCTTGGCTGGGGGTGTTATTGGCTGTTAAGTTTTTTGAAGTCATATTTCGGAGAAATCCCATTCTGCTACATCAGACAGTTGTTCATTTTTTTTTTATATGTATTTTATAAATTTGTTAGTTTGTAATCCAAAGAATAAAAATAAAACAATTTAAAGAAAAGTTATAAAAAATATGGATGACTGTCTAAAAATGAAGTATGTGATTTTTATGCGAAATATTACTTTAAAAAAAAAAAAAACACTACTGGAGTGTGAGGTATCCACAAGTATCCGTATTAGAAGCATTCACTAATGTGCTAGAGGATCTGAGTTCGAAACTCGGGTGCACTAAAGATCTTCTAGTTTCTTCGTTTGTGGGTTGGATTCGGATTCCCTGGCCGTCCCTAGGCCACCGAGCTATAATACAATTAATTAATGGACACCTACAAATGAGGACATCAGACGGTAGAAGTATAGTACTAGCCACACTATCTCCCTAGTGTGCCGAAAAGTCCAGGATTGCTTCATAAATTCGGCGTCATAAGCCGGATTTTGCCCTACTTAGGAAGGAAGGCAAAACTGCCAATTTTCGGTCTTAATACTTACATTTTATAAGAAGCTATTAATTTCGATGTATTTTTTTTTTCGATTTTGTCCAGAGTGCGATCCACTAATGTTAAATTTGATGAGGTATATATGTTTCCTCGGGGGATGTAACTCACCACTATTTATAGTTTTGATTTCACTCTGTTGCGTCACCAAGGTTAATATCCCTCGTAAAAGATCTTTTTTTACACCATTATGCGTCATGTATTGAAGCCTAAAAAATAACTACACAAGATAAAAATATGAGATTGATTTCGTCATACTTGTCTTGAGAGATGTCACCATCTACTAGATTACGAGATAAAACATAGTTGTAAGAACGCTATTAAACCAAGTGGAACATATAAAACATACTTTCTTATCCATGGAGCAATACGTGAGTGGTGGCAAAGAAGATGGTGACACGGTCAATACCAGAAGACTATAATGTTTACGTATTTATTGTTTCTCACGGAATGATTCATAAGAAGACTCATAGTTTACTATTACATGTGATAAGGTATCAGCTCCTAGTGTTTTCGCTTTGTTTAGATTTTTAGGGTAAACAACCTTTTTTTTTCTTATGAGTTGTCAACAACTACGATATCATTAAACACAGAATTATAGATGTAAATTTGTTTAAATAATTCTGTGTTGTGCGGAGTTAACAAGATAGAGTGGGGAAAAGGAATTATAATCTTATTTTAATGCTGTTCATTTCCGTATTTCGGGTGAGTTTAATATGTTTTTGTCCTTATGGTATTTGTTGATTTGATTTAAATATTTATTGCATAAATTTTGTTTTAATTTATATATATATATATATTTATATATATATATATATATATATATATATATATATATATATATATATACATATACATAAAATAAAATAACCTATCAGTGGAGCTTGACATTATTGTTTTTTTAAATGCTGAAAATCGTCCCAAACAGATTTTTCTATCTATGCCATTAATATTTTATATTATTTTTCCTTATCAAAGATAAAAAGAACTGGGAAAACTCAGGGGAAACTAGGAAATGCTGATTTTCCCCTTTGGGGAGTGGAAAACACGGGGAAACTTCCGCAATCTTAGAGTGAAATGAAAATATTTAGGTTAATCTTAGCTCTTCATTTTATGTAATAAAAAGTTTATTTTTATAAAAACTTTAGAGCCAACCTAGGACTCTTGGAAGAAAGAGTTATTAAAAAGTTTTTTCCCCTAAAACTTTGGAAAGCTAAATTACTCGGGGCCTAATTACGGAAGGAAGGAGGATTAGCCGTATTGAAGACTTTGCTAAAGCCAAGTTAGGGGAAATGGAGGAATTTATGGATAATTTTGTAAGATTTAGAGGTAAACCTTCGTGATGAGGGGAAAAAATCATGCATGGAGACAAACACGTTCATGAGATCAGTGAGAAAGGACTCCGTTCATTCCAAATGGTACAAAACTTTATGTATTCTCTGATTCTCTTTCAATAATATTGTCAATATCTAAGCTGCTTTCTACACACCCATTCGTAGTTAAACTGCACTAGATAATTTTCGTAAAAATAATACAGAAGTTGTATTCACATGGATACCAAGTCATTGCGGAATAACAGGGAACGAAATAGCAGATGTTCATGCGAAATTGGCTATTCAAGAAGGTTCGACCATAAATTATTTACCTATATATATACATGTATTTAGATATTATTTATTGGTTCAGTTGACGTTAACAATTCGAATAGCTTATTCCTCTGTTTGCTTATGACTCCCTAATATTGCTCTGTTTGTGATGACTCCCTAATATTCCTCTGTTTGTGATGACTCCCTAATATTTCGTCTGATAGCTGGCTTTCTCTTCTTTTTTTTTCATAAATTTTGGAATTTATTAACGGTGATGATTTGGTTACATTTATCACAAAGTGGAGGGGCTCCTCGGGTCATTAGATATGAATGGGTCATTTTGTATGGCCGATCCTAAGGCGAGTCAGGATGCGTTCTTCTTTTTTAGTTGGTCGAATTGATATTGGCCAAGGATGTTTATAATTTTCTGATTTGTTAGTTTCTTCTATGTTTGGTTAAAAATTACAGTGTTTTTTTGCGCAATTTCTATTAGTTTTTTTTTTCTTAACTCATTATTTATTTTACAATTTTTTATTTATTTTATTTTGTTTCTAGTTATTTTCATGTTTAATTTTACTTAGTTATTGATTTTTCTCTATATGTTTATTTATCCTTTATATACAAAAGAATGGAATTTCTTTAAAAGTCTATTATTATTTTAATATTGTTACCCAACGGAATGCTGATATTCGCAGGGGTTTTTAATTCCAACTTGTAGTACTGACAGCGAGATAGGATGTGAGTAATAGACAAAGTGTGATCAGATCTTGGAAATATTGGTGGGTCTTGTTTCGATATGAGGAATGTTGCTTATGCGAATGTTTTGTGTGTCCGATTCTCATTCATCGAACAGTGATTCATTCATTAAGGAAAGTTGCTATCATTCATCAGTCACTGTATATTCATTAAGGAAAGTTGCTATCATTCATCAGTCACTGTATATTCATTAAGGAAAATCGCTATCATTCATCTGTCACTGTATATTCATTAAGGAAAGTTGCTATCATTCATCAGTCACTGTATATTCATTAAGGAAAGTTGCTATCATTCATCATTCACTGTATATTTAGTAGTGTAGTTGCATTGTTATTGTAATAAATCAATGCTCTGTTTATTGTTTATGTTTTCGAAGCGATTCACATAATAATACATTGTTGAGGTTGAAATATTAAAGTTGTTGTGGTGTATGTATATTGTTAACGATTAGTTTTAGTAAATGGATGAAGTGAAGTAGTGAGTTGGAAATCAATTATTGTGATGGTTGTACGATTAAAAAAAATACGAATGTATATACCCCCACAAAAACAAAAAAAAACTAACGTTGAAAAAATAGGCCAAGTTCCAGGCCCTCCCAAAAACAGTTGGCTTTGAAAGTTATGATATCATAGTATTGGGGCCCGTTTTAAACCCTTATTACCTTGTCAGGAACCTAATAATAATACCCTCTCACTTATTTGTGTATTTCCAACTAACGTTAAAAAAAAAAATAGGCCAAGTTCCAGCCCCTCCCAAAAACAGTTTGCCTATGAAAGTTATGATATTCTAGAATTGGGCCCAATTTTAGGCCCTTAATACCTTGTCTAGAACCTAATAATAATACCCTCTCACTTATTTGTGTATTTCCAACTAACGTTAAAAAAAAAAATAGGCCAAGTTCCAGCCCCTCCCAAAAACAGTTTGCCTATGAAAGTTATGATATTCTAGAATTGGGCCCAATTTTAGGCCCTTAATACCTTGTCAGGAATCTAATAATAATACCCTCTCACTTATTTGTGTATTTCCAACTAATGTTAAAAAAAATAGGCCAAGTTCCAGCCCCTCCCAAAAACAGTTTGCCTATGAAAGTTATGACATCATAGAATTGGGCAATGTTTTAGGCCCTTAATACCTTGTCAAGACTCTAACAATACCCTCTCACTTATTTGTGTATTACCAACTAACGTTTACAAAAATAGGCCAAGTTCCAGCCCCTCCCAAAAACAGTTTGCCTATGAAAGTTATGATATCATAGTATTGGGCAATGTTTTAGGCCCTTAATACCTTGTCAAGACTCTAATAATACCCTCTCACTTATTTGTGTATTACCAACTAACGTTAAAAAAAATAGGCCAAGTTCCAGGCCCTCCCAAAAACAGTTTGCCTATGAAAGTTATGATATCATAGTATTGGGCAATGTTTTAGGCCCTTAATACCTTGTCAAGACTCTAATAATACCCTCTCACTTATTTGTGTATTTCCAACTAACGTTAAAAAAAAAATAGGCCAAGTTCCAGCCCCTCCCAAAAACAGTTTGCCTATGAAAGTTATGATATTATATAATTGGGCCCAATTTTAGGCCCTTAATACCTTGTCAGGAATCTAATAATACCCTCTCACTTGTTTGTGTATTTCCAACTAATGTTAAAAAAAATAGGCCAAGTTCCAGCCCCTCTCAAAAACAGTTTGCCTATGAAAGTTATGATATCATAGTATTGGGCAATGTTTTAGGCCCTTAATACCTTGTCAAGACTCTAATAATACCCTCTCACTTATTTGTGTATTACCAACTAACATTAAAAAAAAAATAGGCCAAGTTCCAGCCCCTCCCAAAAACAGTTTGCCTATGAAAGTTATGATATTATAGAATTGGGCCCAATTTTAGGCCCTTAATACCTTGTCAAGACTCTAACAATACCCTCTCACTTATTTGTGTATTACCAACTAACATTAAAAAAAATAGGCCAAGTTCCAGCCCCTCCCAAAAACAGTTTGCCTATGAAAGTTATGATATTATAGAATTGGGCCCAATTTTAGGCCCTTAATACCTTGTCAGGAATCTAATAATACCCTCTCACTTGTTTGTGTATTACCAACTAACATTAAAAAAAATAGGCCAAGTTCCAGCCCCTCCCAAAAACAGTTTGCCTATGAAAGTTATGATATCATAGTATTGGGCAATGTTTTAGGCCCTTAATACCTTGTCAAGACTCTAATAATACCCTCTCACTTATTTGTGTATTACCAACTAACGTTAAAAAAAAAATAGGCCAAGTTCCAGCCCCTCCCAAAAACAGTTTGCCTTAGAATGTTATGATATCATAGTATTGGGCAATGTTTTAGGCCCTTAATACCTTGTCAAGACTCTAATAATACCCTCTCACTTATTTGTGGATTTCCAACTTGGCCAGTTTTCGTTGAATGGTGGCCGTTTTAACTTACATAGAGTTCATACACCCCCGGTCGTTTTAACTTACATAGAGTTCATACACCCCCGGTCGTTTTAACTTACATAGAGTTCATACAACCCTGGTCGTTTTAACTTACATAGAGTTCATACAACCCTGGTCGTTTTAACTTACATAGAGTTCATACACCCCCCGTCGTTTTAACTTACATAGAGTTCATACACCCCCCGTCGTTTTATCTTACATAGAGTTCATACAACCCTGGTCGTTTTAACTTACATAGAGTTCATACAACCCTGGTCGTTTTAACTTACATAGAGTTCATACAACCCTGGTCGTTTTAACTTACATAGAGTTCATACAACCCTGATCGTTTTAACTTACATAGAGTTCATACACCTCCGGTCGTTTTATCTTACATAGAGTTCATACAACCCTGATCGTTTTAACTTACATAGAGTTCATACAACCCTGGTCGTTTTAACTTACATAGAGTTCATACAACCCTGATCGTTTTAACTTACATAGAGTTCATACAACCCTGGTCGTTTTAACTTACATAGAGTTCATACAACCCTGGTCGTTTTAACTTACATAGAGTTCATACAACCCTGGTCGTTTTAACTTACATAGAGTTCATACAACCCTGGTCGTTTTAACTTACATAGAGTTCATACAACCCTGGTCGTTTTAACTTACATAGAGTTCATACAACCCTGATCGTTTTAACTTACATAGAGTTCATACACCTCCGGTCGTTTTATCTTACATAGAGTTCATACAACCCTGATCGTTTTAACTTACATAGAGTTCATACAACCCTGGTCGTTTTAACTTACATAGAGTTCATACAACCCTGATCGTTTTAACTTACATAGAGTTCATACAACCCTGGTCGTTTTAACTTACATAGAGTTCATACAACCCTGGTCGTTTTAACTTACATAGAGTTCATACAACCCTGGTCGTTTTAACTTACATAGAGTTCATACAACCCTGGTCGTTTTAACTTACATAGAGTTCATACAACCCTGGTCGTTTTAACTTACATAGAGTTCATACAACCCTGGTCGTTTTAACTTACATAGAGTTCATACAACCCTGGTCGTTTTAACTTACATAGAGTTCATACAACCCTGGTCGTTTTAACTTACATAGAGTTCATACAACCCTGATCGTTTTATCTTACATAGAGTTCATACAACCCTGATCGTTTTAAATCATAAGTTTGTTTAAAATTACCCTGAATCGTTAAGCCTTGAATCTTTAAATACCAGAAATTTTATAATAAATCCCATAGTCATAGTGGCCATCATTTAACGAAAACTGCCCAAGTTGAAATTGCACAAATAAGTGAGAGGGTATTATTAGGTTCTTGAAAAGGCATTAAGAGCCTAAAACTTGGCCCAGTACTTTTCTCAGCCATACTTTTTAGATATATTTTCTCAACGAAAAATCGAACGGCTGTTAATTTAATAATTTATTTTAATCTTTACTATTCTTAATTATTATTATATATATATATATATATATATATATATATATATATATTCACACAATATATTTATCCAAAAAAAGGTATATACATATTTTTGGTTCTACAGGAATAAGTCATTATCACGAAAAATTATATTGAGCATCCTTCAGCACTATCCTTAAAATATAACACGTAGCACAATTTTACAACATATCTTACTGTCAGATTTTTTTGTTTTTTTTAGGATTTCAAAGAAGACTATACAAAAATTAAAGAAATATTTTCAGTCTGACATATAAATATATTTAGTACAATTTATAATCATCAGAAGTTTAGGAATACTTCAGGAGCTATATATAAACTTCTTAGATTGTAACTTACATATGTCCATGATTTATCATATTTTTCCTTATCTTATCAGTATTAGTTCAAATGAAACGTTGAAGTAAAAGTCAATATAATTGTTTACAATATCATACTTTAAAATGATGAGACTATTAATAATTATACTAGTGTATAATAGATTATATGAATGAATAATTTCAATGAAGAAAGAAGAATTACAAAAAAGAAGAATGAAAACTCAAGTTGGACATCAATGTGTCAAGATGATCAGAAACAATTATGTAGTTATTTATCTTGACCCAGGTAAACATTTATCTTGACCCAGGTAAACATTTTGAATGTGAGAAATTTAGAATGCAAGTGGTATAATTCAGTTGAAATTACATTTTCAAGTAGAATAGTTTTAGGTGTCTCAATACTTCTAGTAGTAATTTATTGGCAAGAAACCTTTATTTTAGAGCCCCCTAAGGTGACGGAACGAAATCCTTCAGGGCAATTCTCGCTAGACCGGGTCGGGTCCGGGCCGGGGCAAGGCCGGGGCACACACGCAGAAAACCCGGACTCGGCCCGGTGTAGCGTGTACGTGTCTATTGAAAATACTGGTGTGATTGTTCCACCGTGTCCCGGCCGGGCCCCGGCCCATCGTGATTTTTTTTTTTTTTTTTTTTACTTATGTTTCTGTAAGCACATTAAAAAATGTATTATTATTTTACAGAATGTAATTTCATTAAATTAATAAATAAATATAACACTTCTATTCTCAACCGTTTTACTTTATAGATATAATTAGGTATTCTAATATTAATATAAGCAAAAGACGATTTGAGGTAAGGGACTTAATTTTAAAATTCTTTCTTTTTGATAAACATACCTACCAGCCCAATTTTAACCCATAATCTTACATTTCATCTTGAGTATGTGTCAAGTGCGATGACAGTTTGCATATCATTGCAAGACGAGTTTATCCATCTTCCAGAGCTCCACATGGGACGTATAGTGTCCTATTTTATTGAATCCAGACAATTTTATTTATGAAGCACCGAGTCGTTTGGATGTTGGTTCAAACCCCACTCCGAAGAGTTCATTTTCATAAAAAAACTAATGACATGAAGATGGGTTAATAAATGACTATGGGTTAATAAATGACTATCAGCTCTTTTATTTTTGAGAAAATGAAACAATAAAAGTCCGTCACGCAGGAGCTGCATAACTAAGCACTTTCCTCAGAATTTGGGTAGTGTAGATTGCTTCCCAGAACAATTTGCTTAAAATATCCTACATAAATAAAATAAAAACATGAATAGTTCTCTTTTAAATTTGTAATGAGTAACTGATCAATTAATAATTTGCTTCCAGAGTTATGTTTACACATTGTACCTATTACACTACGTAATAAATACAAAAAACCTCATATTATCGTATTTTGATCTAACGCAGGAACAGGATACAGTCACTCTAGTGGTAGAAAGCCCTCCTTGCGGCGGCTTTGTGAGCCTACGTCTGACGGGCTTTTCTATTGAAATATATTACAAATTAAACCCCCGCTTTCCGATTGCCCGATTCAGCTCATTTTTACAACACTTCTTTCTCATGAGTTACCCACGACGTATACCGCGTTTCGTTACAATACAGCAGAAATTACGACCGGTATGAGTATATTAAGAATTTGGGTCAAGAGTAAACCCCCCCCCCTTCTAATGAACCGATTTAGTTTATTTTTACAACACATATTTACCTGTAGATTACCACTACGAATACCGAGTTTCGTCGAAATATACCAAAAATCACGGCTGGTAGTGGCGAATTGGTATTGTGGGTCCGGAGTAAACCCCCCCCCCCCCTAATGAACCGATTTAGTTTATTTTTATATCTCACTTTTCTCTCTATATTACCACTACGAATACCAAGTTTCGTTGAAATATAACAAATATTTCGGCTGACATAGTCAAATTAGTGTTTTGGGTTTGGGGTAAACCCCCCCTTCCGGTGGACCGACTTTGGTGGTTAACGAACTCGTTCAATCGTTTGGTAATTGAATGCTATATACCAAGTTTCGTGACGAAAAAACAAAAACTCTGGCCGCTATCGTGTTAACAGACACATATATATATATATATATATATATATGCATATATATATATATATATATATATATATATATATATATATATATAGATATATATAAATTTTAACGGGGGCCATTTTCGGTGTCTACTAGGTAGGATCGATAAAGATTTGAAGAATTTTTTCAAAAATTCCGTCATGAGTCCAACCTCAATAGCTACTTTCCTTCGGAGGAAAGTGCTAAAAGTGAAAAAAATGCCTTGCCCACATAAGAATGAGCCCATTATGACTGACTATATTCGATGACGACGCAGTAAAGAACTTGTACAATGCAGCATACTGTTGAGCATAGAACACATAAAGACCAACTTTATACTTAGACCAAACGTTCTTGGACGTAAAAAATGTAGTATATGAAAATATGCATTTACACTTAAGTAAATACAACAAACAAAATTAAAATAATAAAAAATAAATAGATACATAATTTATTTATTTATTCTTGAGTACTCGCTACAAAGGCGACTCGACGAATACAACCATTACACAAACCTACAATTACATAATTGAAATTATAACAAAAAATTTAATTAATTCATATTTTATCTTAACCCTTCGAACGGAACATTCGTCTCCCAGGCGGGGGTAGTTTAAAGAAGTAACCATATGTATGTAACCCAGAGATGGGCATAATTTTATTTATAAAAAATTGGAGACCCGGTAGCCGTGAGGGTTAAGGCGTGAGCTCTTAACACTCCGTGCCAAAGGTTGTGGGTTCGATTCCCACTAGGGGCTGTGGCTTTTCTTTCGAAAAAAGAAAAGGCATCACTCCTATCCTGGCTAGAAAAGGGTGGTAACCTATAGATAACCCGTCCTAAAATTCTTAGTTAATAATAAATGGACGTTAAAATTTAAATAAATAAATATAAATAAAAATACGAATGTATTTGTACTTCATATATTTGTGAATACGAATATAAATAAATTTGTACTTCATATATTTGTGAATACGAATATAAATAAATTTGTACTTCATATATTTGTGAATACGAATATAAATAAATTTTTACTTCATATATTTGTGAATACGAATATAAATAAATTTTTACTTCATATATTTGTGAATACGAATATAAATAAATTTCTACTTCATATATTTGTGAATACGAATATAAATAAATTTTTACTTCATATATTTGTGAATACGAATATAAATAAATTTCTACTTCATATATTTGTGAATACGAATATAAATAAATTTGTACTTCATATATTTGTGAATACGAATATAAATAAATTTCTACTTCATATATTTGTGAATACGAATATAAATAAATTCGTATTCATAAGTGAGAATACGAATTTATTTTTATTCACATATATTAAATATAATAATACAAATAAAATTTTATTCGCAAATTTTTCTGCGAATAAAAATAAATTCACAGAAAAAATTGTAAATAATCACAAAAAATGTGAATATTTACAAAAATCAAGTGATTACAAAAAAAAATCACATTAAAATATACGAATAAAAATTTATTCACATTATAATTTGTGAATAAAAATTTATTCACAATAAAATTCGCAAATGAATTATGAATTTATCCGTATTAAGATGATATTCCGAAAGTCATTGAAGGTGATTTTTTTTTTTTTTTTTTAATGCCTTTATCGTCTAGGTTATTAGCGCCTAGATTTTATGTTTACCCCGAGTCCGCCGCGGGACCACCAGCCATGCTGCAGGGACACAGTTTGTCATCTGTACCTCTATAAAAAAAAAAACAAAAAAAAAAAAAAACTAAAAAAACACCTTCAATAACTTTCGGAATATCATCTTAATACGAATAAATTCATAATTTATTTGCGAATTTTATTGTGAATAAATTTTTATTCACAAATTATAATGTTAATAAATTTTTATTCGTATATTTTAATGTGATTTTTTTTGTAATCACTTGATTTTTTGTGATTATTTACAATTTTTTCTGTGAACTTATTTTTTTCGCAGAAAAATGTGACCTTCTTACTCGCCAAAATGGTAACCAAACGACAACATTTCGACGATCAGGACGTCACGTATCAAGACAAATAGATGCCAAGATGTTTAGTATGCAAATATGTCTGCAATCTTAGTAAAACATGAACATGAAAAGGAATTCTGTTTTAAACAAATCCGTTAATAGAAGAGAATAACTAGATCTTTCCCGGCTCAGGCTGGGAACCAATCCATACCAATCCATACCAATCCATACCAATCCATACCGTAAGAAAAAACATAACGTACCGTAATGTCTACAAAACAAGATATAAAGTGGTCCCTAGTATTATGCAGTAAACGACCGGCAAACCTTGGGGGTATATAAGGGGGGGGGCTTAGGGGGCTGCAGCATCTCCCCTTCCCCCTGAAATTTTGATTTAATTGGTAAATATATGCCAGAAATAAGATCAGTTTGTTCAGAAAAAATAATTTTTTTTTGGATGTAGTAGCGTTTTAATTGGCTAACTATTGCAAGTTCTAGATTGTTAGAACCCCAAACCTACCAAATGTTCCCAGCCCCTTTGCCCCCGAAATTCTTTCCTATATACGTCCATGCGGCAAACGTTTAGCACCACAGCAAGATTGTGGAAGTAAAGTTTTACTCTTGATTCAAAGTATTAATGGATTAGAAGGGAGTTCTACTTTATATTATTGTTCTGTGTTTCAGTAAAGTTCTGCGAGAGAAGAACGGTGAAGGAAATCCAAGAAGGAGGTTTATGATCTTCTACCGTCAACAGATGCCGTTGAAGAGGGCCTGCAGGTTCGTCGTCAAGCTGGTGCGCAGGAAGAATGCGTATGGATTCTTTTTTTTTTTTTTTCTTTTTAATTATTATAATGACGTGTCTACCCTTAAGGTCACTAACGCCATTTCTGTGTGTGGTAATATTTATTATAATTTTGTAATAAGTATTAATATGTATACATTCTGATTAAATTGCTATTAATAATAGTTTTATTTGCATATATTAATTCAAACGACAAAAGAGAAATGCTCAATGGCTTGTACACAAAAAAAAAAAAAATAAATAAAAAATAAGAAACAATGGAAAATAATAAAATATAATAATAAATAAAGTCCGTCACGCAGGAGCTGCATAACTAAGCACTTTCCTCAGAATTTGGGTAGTGTAGACTGCTTTCCAGAACAATTTGCTTAAAATATCCTACATAAATAAAACAAAAACGTGAATAGTTCTCATTTTGTAATGAGTAACTGATCAATTATTAATTTGCTTCCAGAGTTATGTTTACACATGGTACCTACTACACTACGTAATAAATACAAAAATCATCATATTATCGTATTTTGATCTAACGCAGGAACAGGATACAGTCCCTCTAGTGGTAGAAAGCGCTCCTTGCGGCGGCTTTGTAAACCTACGTCTGCCGGCTTTTCTATTCATATATATTACAAATTAAACCCCCGCTTTCCGATTGACCGATTCAGCTCATTTTTACAACACTTCTTTCTCATGAGTTACCCACGACGTATACCGCGTTTCGTTACAATACAGCAGAAATTACGACCGGTATGAGTATATTAGGAATTTGGGTCCGGAGTAAACCCCCCCTTCTAATGAACCGATTTAGTTTATTTTTACAACACATATTTACCTGTAGATTACCACTACGAATACCGAGTTTCGTCGAAATATACTAAAAATCACGGCTGGTAGTGGCGAATTGGTATTGTGGGTTTGGAGTAAACCCCCCCTCCTAATGAACCGATTTCGTTTATTTTTACAACATATATTTACCTGTGGATTAGCATTACGAATACCGAGTTTCGTCGAAATATACCAAAAATCACGGCTGGTAGTGGCGAATTGGTATTGTGGGTCCGGAGTAAACCCCCCCCCCCCCCTTCTAATGAACCGATTTAGTTCATTTTCATATCTCACTTTTCTCTATATATTAACACTACGAATACCAAGTCGTTGAAATATAACAAATATTACGGCTGACATAGTCAAATAAGTGTTTTGAGTTCGGGGTAAACCCCCCTTTCGGTGGACCGACTTTGGTGGTTAACGAACTCGTTCAATCGTTTGCTAATTGAATGCTATATACCAAGTTTTGTGACGAAAAAACAATAACTCTGGCCGCTATCGTGTTAACAGACACACATATATATATGATTGATTTGTGAGACGGCTTCTCTCTCCAGCGGTGTTCTTCCTCTCCTTTGCGCAATATTTCGTCGGGTTCATCTCCGACTTCTTCGGGCTGCTATCTGTCGTCCTCGGTGGTTGTCAAGGGAATGATTTTTTCCCGGAATTTCCCTCCTTTATAGCCCTACTTCGTAGACTATGCGGGCCAATGGTGTAGGGGGTCCGTGGGCCAATAGGGCTCGAGGGCTGTCTTTGTCCGTCCGTCGTCTGTAGTTCATCAGTGGTCCGTGTGGGGCGCTGGTCTTCAGTCCTTGTTTTCACCTCTCTCTTCTTAAGGATGGGCCGCCAGATGTCCGGGAGGATGAGGCCATCTTCCCTATTGAAGTTCACCGGATGCTTATATATTTCTATGGCTTCTCTAATAAGTCTTCTTGTCAAATTGGTCTCCTTGGCTAGGGTCTTGGCTTGGTCGAATAATACTTGCTTGGGGCACTCTTCTCCGTGTGTTGCCACCGCAGAAGTTTTGGTGCGCCCCAGCCTGTAGTCAGCAGCGTGTTGTCCGATCCGGGTGGCCACCTTCTTACCTGTTTGACCTACATACACCTTCCCACAGTCGCACGGTAGAAGGTAAACACCCTGGTCTTGTAACCGCTGCTTATCCTTACTCTTGCTGAGCCATTCCCCTAGCTTATTGAGCGGTTTAAAGGCGACTTCGGTGTTGTGACTTCTGAATAGTCTGCCTAATTTCTCGCTCACGCCGTTGACATATGGCAGGGAGATTCTTGTCTTTTGTTCTGCCTCTGTCCGGTTATTGTCTTGGTGTCGGGTTTTCACATCTTTGATGATCCGGGCCAGTTTCTTATGATCATAGCCGTTGCTCAACAGATCTTTCGTGAGTTGTGCCAGTTCATTTTCTAAGTGTGTCTGGTTACTGCACAAAGTCAGGGCTCTATGTGCCAGTGTCCTGATCACACTCATCTTGTGTGCCATGTGATGGTGTGAGTCCGAGTGGAGATAACGTCCTGTGGCCGTGGGCTTCCTGTAGACGGTGTGCTCCAGATCACCATTGTGTCCTCTTATAATCAGGAGGTCCAGAAAGGGCAACTTGCCATCTTTTTCTTCTTCTATGGTGAATTTGATGGCTGGGTGCATGTTATTCATAAAGTGAAGAAATTTCTGAAGTTCTTCTGCACCGTGCTGCCAAATTGCTAGGTCATCATCAACATACCTAAGCCACAGCTTGGGTTTGTGTTCAGTCCTCTCCATGAGTTGCCTTTCAAAATCCTCCATAAATATATCGGCCACCACTGGTGATAGGGGGCTGCCCATAGCTACGCCATCCTTCTGCTGGTATATTATTCCTTTGTACTGGAAATAGCAGGAAGTTAACACTAGTTCTGCTAATTCCATCAGGCTGCCTTCCAGGAACTTGACACCATATAAATATAAAAAAGACATAAAGGATCCAACTAAACGAATTGAAAATAAAATCAAGAAAATATTGAAACAGAGCAGCCTGGACGAAGCGAAAATTACAGAAATGACCCCCGGTGACTCAAGGATTCCCAGAATTTATGGTCTACCAAAAATTCACAAGGAAGGAATACCACTACGACCAATTGTTTCAATGATCGGGGCACCTACATACAGAGCAAGTAAGGTACTTGCCAGAGCTCTGAAATCGCACACAGGCCAATCTTTTTCCGCAGTGAGGAATTCGTTTCATTTGGTTGAGATCCTTAAACAGACGAAACTGGAGAAACAGGATATGTTAGTGAGTTTCGATGTGGAGTCCCTGTTCACCAATCTTCCAGCGAAAGATTCCATTGCCATCATCAAAGACAACAAGTTCCTGGAAGGCAGCCTGATGGAATTAGCAGAACTAGTGTTAACTTCCTGCTATTTCCAGTACAAAGGAATAATATACCAGCAGAAGGATGGCGTAGCTATGGGCAGCCCCCTATCACCAGTGGTGGCCGATATATTTATGGAGGATTTTGAAAGGCAACTCATGGAGAGGACTGAACACAAACCCAAGCTGTGGCTTAGGTATGTTGATGATGTCCTAGCAATTTGGCAGCACGGTGCAGAAGAACTTCAGAAATTTCTTCACTTTATGAATAACATGCACCCAGCCATCAAATTCACCATAGAAGAAGAAAAAGATGGCAAGTTGCCCTTTCTGGACCTCCTGATTATAAGAGGACACAATGGTGATCTGGAGCACACCGTCTACAGGAAGCCCACGGCCACAGGACGTTATCTCCACTCGGACTCACACCATCACATGGCACACAAGATGAGTGTGATCAGGACACTGGCACATAGAGCCCTGACTTTGTGCAGTAACCAGACACACTTAGAAAATGAACTGGCACAACTCACGAAAGATCTGGTGAGCAACGGCTATGATCATAAGAAACTGGCCCGGATCATCAAAGATGTGAAAACCCGACACCAAGACAATAACCGGACAGAGGCAGAACAAAAGACAAGAATCTCCCTGCCATATGTCAACGGCGTGAGCGAGAAATTAGGCAGACTATTCAGAAGTCACAACACCGAAGTCGCCTTTAAACCGCTCAATAAGCTAGGGGAATGGCTCAGCAAGAGTAAGGATAAGCAGCGGTTACAAGACCAGGGTGTTTACCTTCTACCGTGCGACTGTGGGAAGGTGTATGTAGGTCAAACAGGTAAGAAGGTGGCCACCCGGATCGGACAACACGCTGCTGACTACAGGCTGGGGCGCACCAAAACTTCTGCGGTGGCAACACACGGAGAAGAGTGCCCCAAGCAAGTATTATTCGACCAAGCCAAGACCCTAGCCAAGGAGACCAATTTGACAAGAAGACTTATTAGAGAAGCCATAGAAATATATAAGCATCCGGTGAACTTCAATAGGGAAGATGGCCTCATCCTCCCGGACATCTGGCGGCCCATCCTTAAGAAGAGAGAGGTGAAAACAAGGACTGAAGACCAGCGCCCCACACGGACCACTGATGAACTACAGACGACGGACGGACAAAGACAGCCCTCGAGCCCTATTGGCCCACGGACCCCCTACACCATTGGCCCGCATAGTCTACGAAGTAGGGCTATAAAGGAGGGAAATTCCGGGAAAAAATCATTCCCTTGACAACCACCGAGGACGACAGATAGCAGCCCGAAGAAGTCGGAGATGAACCCGACGAAATATTGCGCAAAGGAGAGGAAGAACACCGCTGGAGAGAGAAGCCGTCTCACAAATCAATCATATCAACCCCAGCGAAGAAACTTAAAACAAAACACATATATATATATATATATATATATATATATATGCATATATATATATATATATATATATATATATATATATATATATATATATATATATATATATATATAGATATATATAAATTTTAACGGGGGTCATTTTCGGTGTCTACTAGGTAGGATCGATAAAGATTTGAAGAAATTTTTCAAAAATTCTGTCATGAGTCCAACCTCAATAGCTACTTTCCTTCGGAGGAAAGTGCTAAAAAAATATATATAATAAAAACCAAATGAAAAAAAGTAATGTTAACAAAATAATATAGGTATACAAACTATAAATAAATAAAACAAACAAACAAACATTTCGGTTCTTTATTTTCTATATAGATTTTGCCTTTCAATTTGGCGGCCCTTAAGAAGTCAAAATGGATTCATTAGTACTTTTCGAATCACTTCCTTCATCTTATTGAACGCCCATGAATTGTCGCGGTTAAATACATCTTTCAAAATAATAAAAAAAAGTCATGCCTTATTCTGATTACGGTAATCGGGTTATCTTTACTCTTGTCATTTCAATGCTTATGTAGTTTCCTCCATTGCCTACTTTCACATGCCTATAAACAGTCTAATCTCATGTTTTATTACTCACTTAGTAATACGTACACAAGTCGTGTTAAATGCCTGATATTTTGGAAAAGAAACCCTGTAGGTACTTGAATCTATCTGATTATCGTATCATTTCTGAAATATTTTCTTGTGCTGAGTAGAATGACAACACTACCAATTTGAGTAAATAATTATTTAGGAAGAAGAACGGGGTTTACATCAAGAAAATTCTGAAAAACAGAAAATATTACATTCAATGAAGTTACATTTTACAGAATGTGTGGAGAAATGTATAATTTTAAATGTACTTTTGAAAGCCAGGCCGAACAATTAACAGCGAATGTAATCCTGTTAACTGTTTTCGACGTATTCTTCTTTCGTAAAATTTGTGCTCATAACGATTAAATTTAACAGTTTCACATGAGGGAGTGAATGGACCTTATTGTAAGTGTACAATTACTTTACTTCGCCGCAATTCCCCATTCTAGGTAGAGCGAATTTTCTTCTTCATAGAGCAAATTATGGGGTCTATTTCGGAAAAGAGATGCCAGTGATTTCCCCAAATTATGGGGTCTATTTCGGAAAAGAGATGCCAGTGATTTCCCCAAATTATGGGGTCTATTTCGGAAAAGAGATGCCAGTGATTTCCCCAAATTATGGGGTCTATTTCGGAAAAGAGATGCCAGTGATTTCCCCAAATTATGGGGTCTATTTCGGAAAAGAGATGCCAGAGATTTCCCCAAATTATGGGGTCTATTTCGGAAAAGAGATGCCAGTGATTTCCCCAAATTATGGGGTCTATTTCGGAAAAGAGATGCCAGTGATTTCCCCAAATTATGGGGTCTATTTCGGAAAAGAGATGCCAGTGATTTCCCCAAATTATGGGGTCTATTTCGGAAAAGAGATGCGAGTGATTTCCCCAAATTATGGGGTCTATTTCGGAAAAGAGATGCCAGTGATTTCCCCAAATTATGGGGTCTATTTAGGAAAAGAGATGCCAGTGATTTCCCCAAATTATGGGGTCTATTTCGGAAAAGAGATGCGAGTGATTTCCCCAAATTATGGGGTCTATTTCGGAAAAGAGATGCCAGTGATTTCGTTATATATTTCTTATCATTATATAAAATATATGTCTGTATAAGAAAATACGGTAAAAATGAAGTTTCACTCCCTCAAAACTGATTCCTTTCAAATTTTGTACAATAACATATTTTGATGCACTAAACACGAATACGTAAAAAAAACCTTTGCATTTAACTACGAAAGAAGTAATAAGCACTAAAGTTCACTGTTATGCGGTTTATGAGAGCTAATGTTAACAACTAAATTTGTGACGACTTGAAGGCGTATATGACGAATTTGAGGCATACATGCTATGCGTTTCAGCTTGCTCAAGAAGATAACAAAACCCCAGTCAATCCAACTCGCTAAAATTATTAGAACTCTAATAGAATATAATATTAAGCACTAAAGTTCACTGTTAGGAAGGTTATAAAACTAGGCGTCAACAGCGTATTTGTAAACACGCGCATGCGCAGATATGTAACATTGGGAAACAGAGAACTCTCATTTGAAATGTTCAGAAACCATTTCTTCAAAAATATTGTTAATTTTAATAAGGGCATCCTCACCCGTCGTCAGCTGTCGCTTAAGGGCATACGTGCTATGCGTTTCCGCTCGCTCAAGAAGATAACAAAACCCCAGTCAATGCAACTCGCTAAAATTAATAGAATTCTATTAATTATTCTATTAACTTTAGTGCTTAATAACTTCTTTCCTAGTTAAATGCAAAGGTTTTTTTTTAACGGTATTCGTGTTTAGTGCATCAAAATACGTTATTGTACAAAATTTGAAAGAAATCGGTTTTGAGGGCGTGAAACTTCATTTTTACCGAAAATACATTTTATAAATAACCCCAAAACATATTTCATAACCTCAGATGATAAAAACAAGTTAAATCTCCGTAGGAAAATGGAGGACGTTCTCTATAATCTTCTCCAACAATCACTCCTTCTCCTACCTCCTCCTCCATATAAATCCGCATAGATATGAATCCAGCATGCTCCTCCTAGTCCTGTATTCTATCTCCAACAATCACTCCTTCTCCTGCCTCCTCCTCTATATAAATCCTCATAGATATGAATCCAGCATGCTCCTAGTCCTGTATTCTATCTCCAACAATCACTCCTTCTCCTACCTCCTCCTCTATATAAATCCTCATAGATATGAATCCAGCATGCTCCTCCTAGTCCTGTATTCTATCTCCAACAATCACTCCTTCTCCTGCCTCCTCCTCTATATAAATCCTCATAGATATGAATCCAGCTTGCTCCTCCTAGTCCTGCATTCTATCTCCAACAATCACTCCTTCTCCTACCTCCTCCTCCATATAAATCCGCATAGATATGAATCCAGCATGCTCCTCCTAGTCCTGTATTCTATCTCCAACAATCACTCCTTCTCCTGCCTCCTCCTCTATATAAATCCTCATAGATATGAATCCAGCATGCTCCTCCTAGTCCTGTATTCTATCTCCAACAATCACTCCTTATCCTACCTACTCCACTATATAAATCCTCATAGATATGAATCCAGCATGCTCCTCCTAGTCCTGCATTCTATCTCCAACAATCACTTCTTCTCCTACCTCCTCCTCCATATAAATCCGCATAGATATGAATCCAGCATGCTCCTCCTAGTCCTGTATTCTATCTCCAACAATCACTCCTTCTCCTACCTACTCCACTATATAAATCCTCATAGATATGAATCCAGCATGCTCCTCCTAGTCCCGCATTCTATCTCCAACAATCACTCCTTCTCGTACCTCCTCCTCTATATAAATCCTCATAGATATGAATCCAGCATGCTCCTCCTAGTCCTGTATTCTATCTCCAACAATCAATCCTTCTCCTACCTCCTCCTCTATATAAATCCTCATAGATATGAATCCAGCATGCTCCTCCTAGTCCTGTATTCTATCTCCAACAATCAATCCTTCTCCTACCTCCTCCTCTATATAAATCCTCATAGATATGAATCCAGCATGGTCCTCCTAGTCCTGTATTCTATCTTCAACAATCACTCCTTATCCTACCTACTCCACTATATAAATCCTCATAGATATGAATCCAGCATGCTCCTCCTAGTCCTGTATTCTATCTCCAACAATCACTCCTTCTCCTACCTCCTCCTCCATATAAATCCGCATAGATATGAATCCAGCATGCTCCTCCTAGTCCTGTATTCTATCTCCAACAATCACTCCTTATCCTACCTACTCCACTATATAAATCCTCATAGATATGAATCCAGCATGCTCCTCCTAGTCCTGCATTCTATCTCCAACAATCACTCCTTATCCTACCTACTCCACTATATAAATCCGCATAGATATGAATCCAGCATGCTCCTCCTAGTCCTGCATTCTATCTCCAACAATCACTTCTTCTACTACCTCCTCCTCCATATAAATCCGCATAGATATGAATCCAGCATGCCCCTCCTAGTCCTGTATTCTATCTCCAACAATCACTCCTTCTCCTACCTCCTCCTCTATATAAATCTTCATAGATATGAATCCAGCATGCTCCTCCTAGTCCTGTATTCTATCTCCAACAATCACTCCTTCTCCTACCTCCTCCTCTATATGAATCCGCATAAATATGAATCCATATTTATAAATTATTTAATTGCTTATGTAACTAATCATCAATTCATGAAATGTTTGTTATTCTTTAAATAAATTGTATTTTTTAAAATTAAAAAACGCGAAAAAAGTTTTTTAGCCCTTTATTTTCAAAAACTTTTGTAATTCGAATTTTGGATAATTCGAAATTTTTTATTGGTGCCTAGGGGTTCGAATTATCCAAGTTCTACTAGTAGCTCCTCCTAGTCCTGTATTCTATCTTGGTTCTGCTTTTATCGAAGCCCAAAGAGATTCAACCCTCTGGGTTTGAGCACCTGTTGAAAGGTCTACCAAGTTTTTGGAATTATTCACTACATAATGTTTATATCGCATACCCTCCACTTTCTTCAGGCCTTTGTATGCCTTCCAGCAATCTGAATGAATCGTTTTTCCAGGCCTGACTTTCGCTTTAATACAGGAAGTCAACATTTCAGCAGTTCTAAATGGGACGGCGTATAGGAAACACTCCCTTGTCTCTCTGTGTACCACTCCGAATACCCATTGAACATTATGTAAGGTTACCGCAACATATGTTTACATATTTTATAGAGTCAAATATCAACTAGTTAAAATAATCACAGTTACTGATAAAAACGCTGGCACCTCTTTTCCGAAATAGACCCAAATTATGTCCTTCCTGGGTATATCATTTATGGTCGAACCTTCTTTAATAGCCAATTTTGCATGAACATCTGCTATTTCGTTCCCTATTATTCCGCAATGACTTGGTATCCACGAGAATATAACTTTTGTATTATTTTTCTGAAAATTTTCTAGTGTAGTTCGAAGTTTAATTATGAATGGGTGTGTAGAAAGCAGCTTAGATATTGACAATATTATTGAAAGAGAATCAGAGAATACATAAAGTTTTGTACCATTTGGAATCAACGGAGTCCTTTCTCACTGATCTCATGAACGTGTTTGTCTCCATGCATGATTTTTTTTCCTCATCAAGAACCTTTACCTCTAAATCTTACAAAATTATCCATAAATTCCTCCATTTCCCCTAACTTGGCTTTAGCAAAGTCTTCAATACGGCTAATCCTCCTTCCTTCCGTAATTAGGCTCCGAGTAATTTAGCTTTCCAAAGTTTTAGGGGAAAAAACTTTTTAATAACTCTTTCTTCCAAGAGTCCTAGGTTGGCTCTAAAGTTTTTATAAAAATAAACTTTTTATTACATAAAATGAAGAGCTAAGATTAACCTAAATATTTTCATTTCACTCTAAGATTGCTGAAGTTTCCCCGTGTTTTCCACTCCCCAAAGGGAAAAATCAGCATTTCCTAGTTTCCCCTGAGTTTTCCCAGTTCTTTTTATCTTTGATAAGGAAAAATAATCTAAAATATTAATGGCATAGATAGAAAAATCTGTTTGGGACGATTTTCAGCATTTAAAAAAAACAATAATGTCAAGCTCCACTGATAGGTTATTTTATTTTATGTATATATATATATATATATATATATATATATATATATATACATATATATATATATATATATATATAGTAGACTCTCACTAATATGGCATCATCAGGACCGGAAGTACAGTCGGATTACAGAATTCAGTTAAAAGCGGTCACTCATATATTTCTTATTATAATAAGAACAACCTGACTCCGCAATGTATAATAATTATTATACATTACGGAGTATGCACTTGGAGGAAAATCTTCTTCTAAGATTGCCCTGAAGCACCCGTATGTCGGCTGCGATCCAGAAAAAAGGCCTTGGATTTTCTCTTTATGACCCATCAGATTTCTCAAAACTAGCATTACCGAATATAATAATACTATCACTCCACCAAGACTCCGTTTCCAAGGCTTGTAGGGTGAGACCTCGTTTTCTTTTTTCGAAAACTTGAAGATAAAGTAACTAAATAACTATAAACTAATATTTAATAAATAAAATTAAAAAAAAAAAAAATAGTATATAAAATTGTGGCGAGCAAATAAATTTGTAGGTTCACGAATCCTAGCTCATTTTCCAGAAAATAGTGTCAACCGTAAATTTGTATAGGACAACCCAATGTGGGAATAAGGATTGTTAACATTTCTAACGGATCGGTGAACTTATTTTCGGACCTGGCTAAATTATATGAGAAATGCCTATTACACGGGCATTTTTTTTTTTTTAATATGAAGTAGGTTTATATTATTATCTATTGAAAAAGTGCTTTGATTAAATATTTAAAATAAACATGTATAAAACTTTGCCAAAATGCGTAATGAGTTTAGTGCTGGTAAAACTTCTTTTTTTTTTAAATTAACATTTTTTTTTTATTTCTGGTTACGACGATTATTATTCTTATTAATTTATTTTTCTTTCTTTGCACAATGTTGTAGGTTTTTAGGAGCAATGAACCAAGAGGAGTTCCTCAACTTCATAACCTCGGAACAGAACTTGAGGCGATCTCAACGACTCGTGAAGCTCTACTGCGTTCTCGAGTTCGTCCGTACTGTAGCGGGCGCGCATCCGACCGAAGCAGAAGCAAGGAGCATCAGAGTGCTTTCTGAACGCATAGAAAGGCTGTCGGTGTTTGTCAGCAATCGCATCGTCAATAGAATTGCGAGGGGTAAGGATCCATTTATCTTTTATGAACAATTCTGTAGTGTTAACCATACTTACAAAAACATAAAAAAAAGTCCGTCACGCAGGAGCTGCATAACTAAGCACTTTCCTCAGAATTTGGGTAGTTTAGACTGGATTCCAGAACAATTTGCTTAAAATATCCTACATAAATAAAATAAAAACATGAATAGTTCTCTTTTAATTTTGTAATGAGTATCTGTTCAATTTTTAATTTTGGAATTAATTTGCTTCCAGAGTTATGTTTACTCATGGTACCTACTACATTACTTAATAAAAACAAAATATTCATATTTTCGTCTTTTGATCTAACGCAGGAACAGGATACAGTCCCTCTAGTGGTAGAAAGCGCTCCTTGCGGCGGGCTTGCGAACCTACATCTGGCAAGCTAATTCTATTGAAGTATATTACAAAGTAAACCCCCCTTTCCGATTGACCGATTTAGCTAATTTTTACAAGACTTCTTTTCCATGAGTTACCCACGACGTATACCGCGTTTCGTTACAATACGGCAGAAATTACGACCGGTATAAGTATATTAGTAATTTGGGTCCTGAGAAACCCCCCCCCCCCTAATGAACCAATTTAGTTTATTTTTACTACTATAGATTACCACTACGGGTACCGAGTTTCGTCGAAATATAACAAAAATCACGGCTGGTAGTGGCGAATGGTTATTGTGGGTCCGAAGTAAACCCCCCCCCCTCTTCTAATGAACCGATTTAGTTTATTTTTACGTCTCACTTTTCTCTCTAGATTGTCACTAAGAATATCAAGTTTCGTTGAAATGTAACAAATTTTACGGCTGGCATGGTCAAAGTAGTGTTTAGGGTTCGTGGTAACCCCCCCCCCCCCCCCTTCCGGTGGACCGGTTTTGGTGGTTAACGAACTCGTTCAATCGTTTGCTAATTGAATGCATATATATATATATATATATATATATATATATATATATATATGAATTTTAACGGGGGTCATTTTCGGTGTCTACTAGGTAGGATCGATAAATATTTGAAGACATTTTTCAAAAATTCCGTCATGAGTGCAACCTCAATGGCTACTTTCCTTCGGAGGAAAGTGCTAATAAGAGTGAATTGTCAGAAATCGTATCTTTTGAACAAGTAGGTAGGTCTTGCTACGGAGAGTGTAATAGGCTAGGTGAATTCCCAGTTAGAAATATCTTGTATCATGGATATGGCTAAAGACGGCATAATGTGTTATCCACACAATTTCTTATTCATCTGAAAGAGGTCCCATTATTTATTCCCCAGGAGTAATGCTTAATATTACGCTGTAACTAACTCTTATTTAATCCCCAAAGATTTTACGTCATAATCCATGGAAATTTGACGGTTTCAGTACTACGGTAACTACGTGGGTAACCTTGTGTGCCATCGTCCGGACGAAGCCGAAGAGTTACAGTTTTAGCGTCGCTCTAGGCCATAGCTAAGACATATCCACGTAAAAATCAGTCCCTTAACAGGCCTAGAGGTGCAGAAACTGAAAATATATCTGATATTTCACCAAACGGTACACTAGGGAGATAGAGCGTGGGGAGTGTTGTGCTATCAAATGGAGCTGCCTAGACCTAAAGAGGACAGTGCGAGCTGGAGACCGCTGAACCAGCAAAACTCTTGTAAGACTGACAGTTGTGCTTGGCCTCTCCCAGGCAAGTGACTATGTACCTCAGGATCTTGGCTTTCTGTAAGTACTAGCTTGATATATGGGTCTAAAGCAGCTGGGGTTTACTTATAGTTAACACGTAGTTATTAAGAATCAGACAGTAGGTTGTGAGCGAAGTAATTGTTGGGGGGGTTTCTTCTTTTCTATTCGTAATTAAATGTAATTTAAATTATTTACATTGCCCTCTTCAAATTCTCCCCTCCTTATGTCAGGATTATTCTGCCCGATTTATCCCTTCCCTCGTATCCATTAATAAATTAATTAAAAACTCCGTGGGGCTATGGGAGATCCTAAACCCTGAACCCAACTCTACAACGACGACACTAGAATAAAAATTAATATGGATATTGAGGGCACGCCCGAGTTTTGAACTCACGTCCTCCAGTGCATTAGTCAATTGCTCTACCACTAAGCGAACCTCGCCCCCTCCTAAAAATATAATTCAATACTAATTATTTCTGTATTTAACCCATTAGATACTGCAAGTCGCCCAAGCGACATCGTGCTGGTATCCCCTGACCTGATTCGTCAAATGGCCATGACTTCGCTTCATGACTGAACCCCACCTCTGTGGCTGCTTTTAGCGGTTTCTAGCGGTAAGATTTGTAATGTCTAATAAATCATGTATCGAACAGAGTTCATAAAAATGTAATTTGAGCCTATGGAGGTTTCCCTCTGCTACCCGGTCCCTTTACGTTGTTTGGGTCCCCTCGAAGGGCCTTATTTGTGTTTCACAAGTTTATTTGTATATATTATGTCTTGGAGATCCTTTTACGTAGATATTATAACAACATCGGAATATTTAACTTCGTGTTCTTTCTTTTTTAGATAATTTCAATAATTTAAAAAATGGAAACAAAATTTAAAAACCAAAAAAAAGTTTTAATGCACCCCGTTGACTGGTCCAATGCCCAGAATGAGAAAATTGTTACGGACAACCCTTTAAAGAAAGAAATAATTAAAGCGTATTAAGAGATATAAGAAGATATAAGTGTTGTAGACTCAGGTATTTTAATACCGTCCTGTGGAACCAGGAGAGTAAAGCGGGCTACGCTCCACTGGCATCTCAGGACGTGCCGGTTGCCGTCTCTTATGGGTTAAAGTAAAAACGAATTAAATTTAAGTGTCCATTTAGTATGTTTCACTAAAAATATTTTTTAGCAAAATTAACACAAGAAATATGTTAACATATATAGGAAAAATTCGCCCTCTAATGTAAACAGCATGTTTTCTATATTCGTAGATTAGGTTGTGCTTTCCTTTAGTATCATTCGTCTAAGGAATTGATGGTTATTATATTATTTTTTTGTCTAGCGTAAGTGCCCCAAAGTAAATAGAAGGACAATATGAGTACCAAATATCAAAATATTTAAACATTTTTGATGTTTGGAAGCAATATATTCATTAATTTCTAATCACTTTGTCAAAATTGCTATTAATATTGTTCGCCTAGAATTTGTCTAAATGAATTATTGACTTTATAAAGTTTAAATTGGGAATTTAGGAAAGTATGAGGCGATAATCAAGTAACTTAGTTAAGTTCTAGCCGAAAATCTCTGAGAATTGCTGACTAGGGACTTGGTTTAAGTCCGGGGCTACAGAAGTTTTCTTTACCTCCTTCTCTCTCGGAGGTTATTAATCCCTAGATTCTTGCAGTGTTAGGATTTATAGTAAATATCATTTAATTCAACAAGAAACGTATAAATTAATTATTCTGCTTCGACATTTAAACAAGTTTGTAACATCGGTATGGCTACCAGGACACGTGGACATGACTAAAATCACAAAAGTTAACGGTAAATAAACACTCTTTTAAGCACTTATTTCTCCAATTGACATCGCCTGATCAAAACTTTCTTTTGAACCTTTTTTGTTGAGCATTGAATAAGCTTTCGATAGTTTCTATCCACTTACCACGATTTCCCAACCGTTTTCGAGATATTCGGGAAAGTATACGAAGCTCCCAAAACTTTCCATGTCTGTTAATAAAATATTTTATCCTAACCCTTCCTTATCTCCAAAGGTAACAAAAATTTCAACACATTAGTTTTGCTGAAATTCAAACATGCAGAAAATGTTTCAACTGAATCCCATGATTTTAAGTACCCAAACCAAAAACGTTATTCGAGAACTATTTTTCCAATTTTCTGGAAAACGGTTAAAGCTATCGCCTTAAAAATGGCTCCATTCCTTTTTCTAGGCCAAGAAGCCTATAAAACGAGTACTTGCAAGCATATAAAGTAAGCGGAACGATTTTTTTCGCGCGACATTCGCTCTAAAAACCAGGTTTCGTTGGGCAGATTCTACGGTACAGTATTCTACAGTGAAATTTCATCAAAATCGGACCATTTTTGACCTGTCAGGGCCGCGAACAGACATATATATATGTATATATATATATATATATATATATATATATATATACAAATTTGAACCACCGTCATTTTCGGTCTCTAGGGGTTCTGAAACGCAAAATTTTCTAGTCGGCACTTCCGGATTGTTTCATGAGATCAACCTTATAAGCGGGGTTCCTCCATATGAAGGGAGGGAGGAACCGCGCTAAAAGCTAAAATCGTCATAAAAAATATTTGTAGGTATCGAATTATTTAAAAGTGTTAATAACACGTTGAACTAGATACAAACAACATTTTTATTAATTCTGAATGCGAAAAACAACATTTTTAGATTGTTGTTTTCCTACGATATGAATTACCAGTCGTACGGGATATAGATAATATTATTCAAAAGATGCTATTTCGTGAAATTTTAAATTAATAAATTGGAAATTATTTACTAAAATCAGCAATTTAATTTAATGTATTTAAATATTAAATTTCCTACTCATGTACATACAAAAAATTCGACTATACGTCTTTTAGTATACCTAACACGTAAACTAAAATTATTTGCTTAAAACTTTAAACAAATAATTTAAAAAAATTGAACTTTAATTTGACATAAAGAGAATGATCACGTAGAAAACAAATGTAGACAGATATGAGGGGTATATATTTTTGTAAGTACTATAAATTATTACTATTGTTATTAACATTATTATTTATTTTTATTGCACGCTTGGATTAAAATGTAGTAAGTATTTTAATATTATAACTATTAACTCAATTGCTATTTGATTTTGTATTGAAATTTCATGATGTCCTTTGTTTTAATACGTTTTCTTGAATTGTATACTAATTGTTTTAGCGCTGTTACTCCCTATCTCCATAGGCAGAACCCGCTTATGAGGTTGACCTCACGACGCAATCCAGAAATGCCGACTAGAAACTTTCACGTTTCAGACCCTATAGATCACGAAAATATAGGTGCACCTATATTTTCGTGATCTATAGGGTCACGGCCCGAATTTGATCTATTGGGCCATGGCCAAAATTTGTATATATATATATATATATATATAAATATATATTTATTTATATATATGCTTGTCTGTTCGCTCTCTAGCAAGCTCAAAAATGGTCCGATTTTGATGAAGTTTGGTGCAGAAATCTGTCGTCTCATTTGAAAGGTCAAGTTTGTTAACCAGAAGAATCCGCCCACTGGAAAATAGTGTTTGGGGTGAAATTCGCGCAAAAAAAATCGTAACGCTTACGTTTTTGAGTTCATATGCTTGCAGGTACTTTTTTTTATAGGGTTCTTAACATAGGAAAACGAATGAAACCATTTTCAAGGCAATATCTCTAACCGTTCCTGAGAAAAGTAGAATCAATGTTTTTGGAAGTTAAGGAAGTATGCGAAAATATTATTCTATTAATAGACATAAAACTTTTTCGGATCTTCATACATTTTTCGTAAATATCTCGATAACGGTTTGGAAATCGTGATAAGTGGAAGTTGACTATTCGAATGCTTGCTAAGTTCTCTACAAAAAAGGTTCTGAAGCAATATTAGATGGGGCAACGTCAATCAGAGATATAAGCGCTTGAAACTGAAAAAGTGTTTGTTTTGTTGTTTTGAAAGGGGTTTTCTCTTTGTTTATCTCACTTTTTAATAGTTTCTTTTTTTTGTTTTAAATTGCATTTATTAGTAAAATTAGTATTGTAGTAAAATAAGCTAAGAAACGGTGAAAGGTATAGGTAATAAGTCTGTAGTGGCTGTGGTAATCACGATGGCTGTGGCTAATCGTTGGCTGTTTTGAATTCTCCTATCTATATAACCTTCCTCATAGCCTCCAACTGAAGTTATCGTTATTTCTTATTTTATAGAAAGATTTAACCCACAACAGAATGGAATTTTATTAGCCATTAAGCACATATTTACAGTTGGTTATAACAGTAATTTCGAGATTTTCCTGATCATGAGCTTATCGCTAAAGTTGCGTAGCTCATCTACTATATATTTGTCAAATACCAATCACTCTCTCACTGACTCACTCACTCACTGACCTATCAACGCCCAGCCCAAACCACTCGACATAAAATTTTGAAATTTTGAATGGACACTCCCTATATAACGTAGGCACTCGCTAAGAAAGGATTTTTTGATATTCGAATTTTTAAGTACTTTTAGGGGGGTTTAAAGTTTGAGTTGGTTAGAGCGGGCAAGCCTAGGCAGCATGCGTTGCTAGGACGATAACAGAACAGCTGTCATTGTTATGTATATATTTCATAGTATTATTTTTAATTGAGGTTAATTTCAACTATGACGGAAGGCCTTGAATTACTAGAAATAAACTCATATTTTGTCCCTCATAGAGTTTACGCCCTGGTCCATCCGAGGTAATAATATCCCGAACCACTTGACACAAAATTTGAAATTTTGCTCGGACAATCCGTTTAGAATGTAAACACTCGCTAAGAAAGTTTGTTTTTTTTTTTTTTTTTTTTATATTCAAATGTTACTTTTAGGGGGGTTTGAATTATTAAGAAGGTCCTCATCGGTTCAAAAATGGTCCGATTTTGATTACATTTGGTACAAATATCTTTCTTCTCATTTGAAAGCTAAAGTTCAATAACCAGCTGAATCCGTTTACTGGAACATGGTTTTGGGAGCAAAATGTGCATGAATAAACCAGAACGCTTACATGTTCGAGTCCATATGCTTGCATGTATTCGTTATATAGGTTCCGTACCGTAGGAAATCGAATGAAACCATTTTCAAGCGATGTATGCCACCTTTTACGAGACAAATTGCTAGAAATACTTTTCCAACCTAATTTTCTGTTTGCGTATTCATAAATTATGATTGGTTCACTTGAAACTTGTACCAGGTATTTGACATTCATCTAGTCTAAGATATTTAAACTTTGGCATCGTTTGGAGGTAGGAAGTATATGGAAAAAATATTGTATTAATGGTATACAACGTATTCGGATCTCAGTAAATTTTCTAAAATATCTCGAAAACGTTTGGGAAATCGTAGTAAATATAAGGCGGATATTCGAAAGGTTACTAAATTCTCTACAAAGAAGATTCTGTTGTAATGTTCGGTGGGGCGAAGTCAATCGAAGAGATAAGTGCTTAAAACTTTAAAGTTGTTAGTTTTATTATTTTCAACGTGTATTTGTCTCTGTTTACCTAACTTTGTAAGTAGTTGTTGTATTTTTTTTAATCCCAAACGGGAACAAGCACGGTTACTTCCACATGGTGTTTTCTGGGTAACTCTAAATTCCGTGCAATAATAAGCTGTTCAAAATTATGCAGTAGCGTTAATTTTGATCATACCTTATTTAACGCAATATAAAAGCTAGTAGTTATCGGCCGTGGTGAAGCACGGGTATTCAGCTAGTAGTTATCGGCCGTGGTGAAGCACGGGTATTCAGCTAGTAGTTATCGGCCGTGGTGAAGCACGGGTATTCAGCTAGTAGTTATCGGCCGTGGTGAAGCACGGGTATTCAGCTAGTAGTTATCGGCCGTGGTGAAGCACGGGTATTCAGCTAGTAGTTATCGGCCGTGGTGAAGCACGGGTATTCAGCTAGTAGTTATCGGCCGTTGTGAAGCACGGGTATTCAGCTAGTAGTTATCGGCCGTGGTGAAGCACGGGTATTCAGCTAGTAGTTATCGGCCGTTGTGAAGCACGGGTATTCAGCTAGTAGTTATCGGCCGTGGTGAAGCACGGGTATTCAGCTAGTAATTATCGGCCGTGGTGAAGCACGGGTATTCAGCTAGTAGTTATCGGCCGTGGTGAAGCACGGGTATTCAGTAATGAAATAAATAAATATTACAGTAAAACGAATTTGCTAGTAAAACAAGATACATTCTTAGAAGGACAAAGAATTTTTGGTTGTTTAGAATAGAGCCTTCTCAGTAAAAGTCGAAGAGTAAGTACGTTTTCAGTACATAGGTGTTTTGACTCATAAAGATTAAGAATTATCTGCTTCTGTCTAAGTTGCCTACTGTCAGCTTCCTGTTATTTGTGATGCTAATCTATTCCATTTCTTCGAGATGTGCGTAACAGCGCTAAGATGACGCAGTTCCTGCGAGTCGGGCTTTTTTACATGATTTTAACGATGAATATTTTAATCAAAAAACTAAAAGATAAATGATAATATCCAGGCATACCAGATTTGCTTGCATTCTACAATAGTCATAAAGTAAATTCTTTTTTTTTTTTTTTTTTTGTTGCACCCTACAACAGTCATAAAGTAAATTCTCTAGTTTAGTGGCAACCTTCAACAGTCATAAAGCAAACGTTCTAGTTTAGTTGCACACTAAAACTGCCAAAAAGTAAATTTTTCAGTTTAGTTGCACCCTGCAACAGCCATAAAGCAAATCCTTCAGTGTAGTTGCACCCTGCAACTGTCATAAAGCAAATCCTTCAGTTTAGTTGCATCCCAGAACTGTCATAAATTAAGTCCTTCTGGTTAGTTGTATCCTACAACTGTCATAAAGCTAATCCTTCAGCTTCTTTGCATTCTAAATTATTCATAATGTAAATTTTCCATTTTCGTTGCACCCTACAACGGTCATAGAGCAAACTTTCTAGTGTAGTTTCACCCTGCAACTGTCATAAATTAAATCTTTAGGTTGGTTGTATCCTACAACTGTCATAAAGATAATCCTTCAGTTTAGTTGGACCCGACAACTGTCATGAAGATAATCCTTCAGTTTACTTGCACCCTACAACTGTGATAAAGTAAATCATTCAGTTTAGTTGCACTCTGCAACTGTCATAAAGTAAATCCTTCAGTTTCTTTGCACCCTTTAACTGTGATAAAATGACTCATTCAGTTTAGTTGCACCCTGCAACTGTCATAAAGTAAATCCTTCAGTTTCGTTGCACCCTTTAACTGTGATAAAGTAAATCCTTCAGTTTAGTTGCACCCTGCAACTGCAATAAAGCAAATCCTTCAGTTTAGTTGCATCCCAGAACTGTCATAAATTAAGTCCTTCTGGTTAGTTGTATCCTGCAACTGTCATAAAGTAAATCCTTCAGTTTCGTTGCACCCTTTAACTGTGATAAAGTAAATCCTTCAGTTCAGTTGCACCCTGCAACTGTCATAAAGGAAATCCTGCAGTTTAGCTGCACCCTACAACTGTCATAAAGGAAGACCTTCTGTTTAGTTTCACCCTGCAACTGTCATAAAGTAAATCCTTGAGTTTAGTTGCACCCAACAACTGTCACAAAGCCTCCCAGGCTGCTTGCATCCTGGAACTTCCATCATGCCAATTCTACATTTATCGACTGCTGAAGTGAAAATAATCAATACATTTTTTGGCCAAAGGCCATAGCCACGTTGAATGCACCGGTTACCATAGATCACCGAAGTTAAGCGACGTCGGGCGTGGTCAGTACCTGAATCGGCGACCGACCACGTGCCGTTCGCATTATAAAAGGGTGGCAACCTGTAGATAGATAGCACACAACAAAAAAAATAATAATTACATTTCCAAAATTAATTATTTAATTACTTTACCTTACACCCTGAAATACTGTGACATCCCATTTTATTTTGCTGTTTACTGTGATACAAAATATTTATTTTGATATTTACTGTGATACAAAATATTTTTCTAAGTACTTCTACTTTTTGTAAGCATTTTACTGGCATAGGTAATTTGTTATAATGTTTAACTGAAGTAAACCCAAATTTCTATGTGGTTCTTATAATTATTGTAATATCTTGTTGACTCGATGCTCTTTTCAATATTAAATATATTGTTGCTGTATTTGTTCTTCAATCATTGCTGCAATTTTTTAAGCACTTTGTCTTGTTTCAGAATCGGATCAGAACAGCAATGGACTGTGAGGATACATTCTTTGAAGATGCATTTTGACTTATTTTTACTGCACTTTTGTAATTCTATATACAAATATATATATATATATATATATATAAGTCTGATTTTATGGATAGGTATAAATGTTTGTCATAAGGAAATTAATTATATATATAAAAAAAAAAAAAAGAAATAGGGGGTTAAAAAAGTATTTCTTAACAATTGTTCTTTGAATTTAAAAGAGCAAAGATTTTTGTTTTTATTTACAGTTTACATAATAACATACCTATTTACATTTTTTTAACTATCTATACAGGGTGTCCCACATTGAGATGTGATAATTTTAAGGGTTTATTCTGCACCTCATTTGTAGTTCATGGACGCAGAAATGAGCGTCCTATCTCAACGTGTAGCAGAGCTATTTAAACTTTTGTATATTTTCACAACTATTAGGTTTTCTTATGAAAAACTGCGGATTTCTGGTCTATGTATCGTAAATGACGACCAAATTTTTAGAATTTACATTAAATTTCCAATAAGAAACACCAGTTATTGAAATGTTGTCATGTAAATTAGGAGTTAGATGTGAACTATTGTTATTAGGGTTTTCTTAACTCCTTTAATATTTTCTTAATCAGCTATTTCTAGGCTTCGAGGTTTGCCTCCACCTCAAAAGTTGCCTTATATAATAAGCTTTAAAATGGTACCCTGTTATTTCAAAAACAAAAATTATTTAAGTCTATTTTTTTCTGATTTATAAGTCAAAACCAATACATTTGCTGTAGCTTGAAGAAGCCAATCTGAACACATTATTTAATTTCACGCGAATATGGTGATGTCCCATCCTTCCAACATTAGGTATACACACTTTTTGCTCAGATTAAGGATTAGGGGACACTTTGGAAAGAGTGAAATATGACATAAGAACATTTTGGAAATATTCACAATTATTGTTATTATTTTAACACAATAAATAAAGATATTTTTATACTTTGAGGGTTTTGTTTTATTAAATTTCTATTTTTAATTCTATTCTATTTAATAAAATTAGACACTAGAATATCCTATGTCCCTCAACTACAAATGAGGTGCAGAATAAACACTTAAAATTATGACATCTCAATGTGGGACACCCTGTATATCATGTCTAAAGATTTTTTAAAATTTAATTACATTTGAAATTGAGAACTCATTTGTAATGTTAGTACGGCAGGGTATATTTTAAAGTTCTTTTTACACTAATATACTATGAAATGTATCAAAAATCATCAAAGTCATTATTAAAAATTAGGCTGGGAGGGAATTGAATGTTTCGATAACCGCTCACCTCTGGGTTGAATGTTTCGATAACCGCTCACCTCTGGGTTGAATGTTTCGATAACCGCTCACCTCTGGGTTGAATGTTTCGATAACCGCTCACCTCTGGGTTGAATGTTTCGATAACCGCTCACCTCTGGGTTGAATGTTTCGATAACCGCTCACCTCTGGGTTGAATGTTTCGATAACCGCTCACCTCTGGGTTGAATGTTTCGATAACCGCTCACCTCTGGGTTGAATGTTTCGATAACCGCTCACCTCTGGGTTGAATGATTCGATAACCGCTCACCTCTGGGTTGAATGTTTAAAAATAAACTGTTCAATTTTTTCATGTTAATTTTGTTTCTTTTTAATAATTAGAATTTACTTGTTTGCTGTATTTTGTTTTGATTAAGTATTTGATGTATTGAGTGTCTGATGTTTTTATTATGATCTTTATTGCGAAAATTCCTTTAATGTGGGAGAAGGTCAATAATAAAAATACACAATTAATTTAACTCCAAATCTTTTATTTTATGCTCACGCTTTACGCCATTTTAGCGCCTCTTCCGTAGCTTACGACCAGAACTGTGTCTGGTCATATCAGAGGCTATATGATGTGGTTAAAAAATGTTTAATAATGTGACCAGACATCAGTTTCAGTTTTAGTTGTGAGCACTTAAAGATGTGTCAAAATTGTTAGAAACATGCAAAGAAGGAAATTAAATATTTGTAGCTAGATTAATTGTGTATTTTTATTATAGACGTTCCGCCACATTAAAGTAGTTTTACTAATGTATTTAGTTTGTAATAAGTATTTTACGCATTTAGTTTCCATTAAGAGGTAATACTACCTTGTAAATGTTTTATTTACTCAGACTGAGAATAAACTACGGACTATTAAACCCACTATTTCGGACTGGTCATTATCGTACAGGAATTCACGCCGAGAAGAAGTAGTCCTTGCGAGGCTAAGAATCGGCCATACACGCATAACCCATGAGTACCTGATGACAAAGACTGACAAACCAAAATGTAAACATTGTAACTCAGACCTTACTGTAAAACATATATTAACATTGTAACACAGACCTTACTGTAAAACATATATTAACATTGTAACACAGACCTTACTGTAAAACATATATTAACATTGTAACACAGACCTTACTGTAAAACATATATTAACAGACTGTCGGTTACGGACTAACTTGGACATTCCACATGACCTGACAAATATACTTTCTGAAGGCAGCCAACACATTGATACAATACTGACCTATTTGAAAAACAATAACATATTTGACAAAATATAGACTTCACATACAACCTGGGGCAAATGGTCACATAATCATGAGAATTCCAATTCACTTCTTCTTGCAATAAAACCACAGCGATACAGAATCATTTATACTTTACATTTTATTACAATCTTCTTTTAATAACAAAATTTTTATTTTATTTATTTTTTTATAGATATATATATATAATTATTTCTTGTATTTCTCATTTATTTTCAACCCATTTGTTTTTATATCCATCTAACTTAACATACCTATTCACATGGATGATTTTTTGGGGTGTCATCGATTGTTGGAGCAGCGCCTCCATCGGCTCACAATGAGGAATATATGCTTTTCGCCATAGAGGCTGAGCATTAACAAAATAAATGTTTTATTAAAATTTTCTTTTTTATGGGCTTAAATGCTTCCTTAACTAATCAAAATGATAACCACGAGTGTTTATGTGGTGGAACAGATTTTAGATGCGCTAAAACTAAAACAAATAAATTTAAGAATTAAAAACCATTTTTTTTAAAACTATATTACCAAAAATTATGAAAAAAAAATAAAAAAAAATAACTGAAAATTTCAATACATTAAGCGTTCAAATCAATTTTCTCAAAACTGTGATTTTCGAATCTGGCGATACGCGAGTGCCTACAATTTTCATCCGATCAATTTCAAATTTTAACTGTAGCTTCCTAATAGTATTTGCTAGTAAAATAGGTACGTAGGATTTTTGGCGGATTTTTTAATATAAAGTGGAGAATTGTTCAACATTTTAGAAAAAAAAAATTAAGTAATTTTATTAATTATTAATACAATTTCTTAATCACCCTACGTACTTTACTAGATTTAACCTTTTTCTTTAAAAATAATAATAATATAAAATAATAACAATTATTATAAAATAATTTTACTTTTTTGTTCTAGATTAAAAATTGCCTCCTGTAGACTATCGCCCGGGGGGTTTCCGTTCTTCAGACCGAGGGTCGCCATTTTGTTTTTGAAAAATTAAAACTTATTTTTTTCCGGATACTTAAACATCCCATATAAAATTTATAGCGTAAAGAACTGAAAAATATTAATTTATGTGTTATTCATAAATTGGAGGAAATGACTTTGATTTTGTTAGTGAATAATACAAGGTAGTATTAACCCTTTAGTGTTTGATTTTGTTATTGAATAATACAAGGTAGTATTAACCCTTTAGTGTTTGATTTATTTAGTTTAATTTAGTATTTTATTCATATAGTTTGCAATTAGTTTTAGTTGAAACTTCTAGATTATAATGATAGCGATATTTAATATCAGAAATTTTGGATTTTCTGTTGTACTTTTATGTATTAAAACATTTTTATTGCAATAAAATGTGAGTGTTTTTTTTTTTTTTTTTTGTGGACGATATAGCGCATTTTATGCAAATACTAATAAAAAGGATAAGTCCATATTCAATAATTTAAAAAAAAAATACAAAATCCCAGTTAAACGTTCCTTTAAGGCAAATAAATAGGATAAATATCAGATAATCCCTGTATCTCTTCTTTATGGTTTTGAATTTTTCCGTTTAATTTCATTTGTAAGTAAATGAAAATGTATCCGCATGATGATAATATCACCTATACATGAGCAAACGCAAAATTATATACAAGGAGCTCATTTTATTTTAAATATAAAACAGAAGAAGTAATTATCAGGATGAAGGAAAAACTATTTGTCTGATAGAAAACCGCCAAGCAGCCGCGAAGAAATAAGTGATTTTGCCCGTTTCCATATGAACGGTTGGACTTTTTTTTATTCGAAATAGTAAAGAAAATTGGACAAACCCAAAGTATTTAAAATTAAAATTTTAGTTTTTTCCCCCCAAAAACGTTTATCGGTATGGCTTTTATTCGGTTTATGAAATACAAATTACACCGATATGCATGATTCTGGGATTCCCTCCAAAATAGGTCTACTTTACTAAATAATCCGTGTCGATTCCAAAACTCTAATCGTTTTTTATTCACATACCATTTTGCACAATTATTAGTTTTACCTATTTAATATTTAATGTGTATATGGAACTGAAAAGGTACATGAACACGAATAAATAACTTAAAATTACTTCTAGAAAAAGTAAAATATTCGGTTAAATGGTAGGTTCGTGGAAATTTAAACATTATAGGCATGATACTAGGCCTGCAATCAGGCAACATTAAAATGCCATGTTTTTTTTTTTTTTTTTTGAATGGGATAGTAAAGCCCGATCCGATCATTGGAACAAGAGAAATTGGAAACAGAGAGACAGTTTCGTGCCAGGAATGATAAAGGTACTTCATGAGTGTCTTGTGGACCCAAAAATGTTCTTTTACCACCTTTGCACATAAAATTAGGCTTAATGGAGCAATATGTGAAGGCTTTGAATATGAAATGCAACTGCTACCAATATATCTGCTAGATGTTCTCTGGAATATATGATCTTGGGAGTGGGAGTATTTGTAGGGTGAAAAATTAAAAAGTTTATTTTTGATCTTTGTTGTTGGTTGATTTTGCAGACCATTGTTATCGATAAAAAGTGTAACTGAAAGCCTAGAAATGCAACGCCTTATTTACAACGATTTTTTCGGCAATCTCGACGACAAAATAGTGCTCCGTGTGGCAAACAAGCCACACCTTACGTTTGATATAATGAATTGTCGTGCCAAATAGTGCTCCGTGTGGCAAACAAGCCACACCTTACGTTTGATATAATGAATTGTCGTGCCAAATAGTGCTACGTGTGGCAAACAAGCTACACCTTACGTTTGATATAATGAATTGTCGTGCCAAATTCCGTTAGAATCGGACCATTCTTAAGGCTGCTAGTGCGCGTACAGACAAATGTTTAAATCCACTGGTGTTTTAGTAATCTATGGTCTAAAACGAGCAGTATTTTCTGCGGTACCTCCAGATCTCTATCCCACGTCATAAACGAGTTACCTTCCTATCAAGGGAGTGTTAAAAAACACATATCGCACTACCTAGTATTTCTACAGGTATTTTTGACACAACTCAAAATAAAACTCAACTGAAAATGTGTCACTCTTACCTATGTAGGGGCCTTAGAATAAAGACTGGAAGGGCGACACATGTGCCCTATGGTGTAGAAGCTCTGAAGCTAGGTACATACAGTTTTATTCGTTGGTAAAGAGATATTTACCATGTCTTTCATAGTCATAACTATGACGGTGTAGAAGCTCTGAAGCTAGGTACATACAGTTTTATTGGTTGATAAAGATATATTTACCATGTCTTTCATAGTCATAACTATGACGGTGTAGAAGCTCCGAAGCTAGGTACATACAGTTTTATTGGTTGGTAAAGAGATATTTACCATGTCTTTCATAGTCATAACTATGACGGTGTAGAAGCTCTGAAGCTAGGTACATGCAGTTTTATTGGTTGGTAAAGAGATATTTACCATGTCTTCATATTCATAACTATGACGGTGTAGAAGCTCTGAAGCTAGGTACATACAGTTTTATTGGTTGATAAAGAGATATTTCCATGTTTTTCATAGTCATAACTATGACGGTGTAGAAGCTCTGAAGCTAGGTACATACAGTTTTATTGGTTGATTAAGAGATATTTACCATGTCTTTCATAGTCATAACTATGACGGTGTAGAAGCTCTGAAGCTAGGTACATACAGTTTTATTGGTTGATAAAGAGATATTTACCATGTCTTTCATAGTCATAACTATGACGGTGTAGAAGCTCTGAAGCTAGGTACATACAGTTTTATTGGTTGATAAAGAGATATTTCCATGTCTTTCATAGTCATAACTATGACGGTGTAGAAGCTCTGAAGCTAGGTACATACAGTTTTATTGGTTGATAAAGAGATATTTACCATGTCTTTCATAGTCATAACTATGACGGTGTAGAAGCTCTGAAGCTAGGTACATACAGTTTTATTGGTTGATAAAGATATATTTCCATGTCTTTCATAGTCATAACTATGACGGTGTAGAAGCTCTGAAGCTAGGTACATACAGTTTTATTGGTTGATAAAGAGATATTTACCATGTCTTTCATAGTCATAACTATGACGGTGTAGAAGCTCTGAAGCTAGGTACATACAGTTTTATTGGTTGATAAAGAGATATTTACCATGTCTTTCATAGTCATAACTATGACGGTGTAGAAGCTCTGAAGCTAGGTACATACAGTTTTATTGGTTGATAAGGAGATATTTCCATGTCTTTGATAGTCATAACTATGACGGTGTAGAAGCTCTGAAGCTAGGTACATACAGTTTTATTGGTTGATAAGGAGATATTTCCATGTCTTTGATAGTCATAACTATGACGGTGTAGAAGCTCTGAAGCTAGGTACATACAGTTTTATTGGTTGATTAAGAGATATTTACCATGTCTTTCATAGTCATAACTATGACGGTGTAGAAGCTCTGAAGCTAGGTACATACAGTTTTATTGGTTGATAAAGAGATATTTACCATGTCTTTCATAGTCATAACTATGACGGTGTAGAAGCTCTGAAGCTAGGTACATACAGTTTTATTGGTTGATAAGGAGATATTTCCATGTCTTTCATAGTCATAACTATGACGGTGTAGAAGCTCTAAAGCTAGGTACATACAGTTTTATTGGTTGATAAAGAGATATTTACCATGCCTTTCATAGTCATAACTATGACGGTGTAGAAGCTCTGAAGCTAGGTACATACAGTTTTATTGGTTGATAAAGATATATTTACCATGTCTTTCATAGTCATAACTATGACGGTGTAGAAGCTCTGAAGCTAGGTACATACAGTTTTATTGGTTGGTAAAGAGATATTTACCATGTCTTTCATAGTCATAACTATGACGGTGTAGAAGCTCTGAAGCTAGGTACATACAGTTTTATTGGTTGGTAATGAGATATTTACCATGTCTTTCATAGTCATAACTATGACGGTGTAGAAGCTCTGAAGCTAGGTACATACAGTTTTATTGGTTGATAAAGAGATATTTCCATGTTTTTCATAGTCATAACTATGACGGTGTAGAAGCTCTGAAGCTAGGTACATACAGTTTTATTGGTTGATTAAGAGATATTTACCATGTCTTTCATAGTCATAAGTATGACGGTGTAGAAGCTCTGAAGCTAGGTACATACAGTTTTATTGGTTGATAAGGAGATATTTCCATGTCTTTGATAGTCATAACTATGACGGTGTAGAAGCTCTGAAGCTAGGTACATACAGTTTTATTGGTTGATAAAGATATATTTCCATGTCTTTCATAGTCATAACTATGACGGTGTAGAAGCTCTGAAGCTAGGTACATACAGTTTTATTGGTTGATAAAGAGATATTTACCATGTCTTTCATAGTCATAACTATGACGGTGTAGAAGCTCTGAAGCTAGGTACATACAGTTTTATTGGTTGGTAAAGAGATATTTACCATGTCTTTCATAGTCATAACTATGACGGTGTAGAAGCTCTGAAGCTAGGTACATACAGTTTTATTGGTTGGTAAAGAGATATTTACCATGTCTTTCATAGTCATAACTATGACGGTGTAGCAGCTCTGAAGCTAGGTACATACAGTTTTATTGGTTGATAAAGAGATATTTCCATGTTTTTCATAGTCATAACTATGACGGTGTAGAAGCTCTGAAGCTAGGTACATACAGTTTTATTGGTTGATTAAGAGATATTTACCATGTCTTTCATAGTCATAACTATGACGGTGTAGAAGCTCTGAAGCTAGGTACATACAGTTTTATTGGTTGATAAGGAGATATTTCCATGTCTTTGATAGTCATAACTATGACGGTGTAGAAGCTCTGAAGCTAGGTACATACAGTTTTATTGGTTGATAAGGAGATATTTCCATGTCTTTGATAGTCATAACTATGACGGTGTAGAAGCTCTGAAGCTAGGTACATACAGTTTTATTGGTTGATTAAGAGATATTTACCATGTCTTTCATAGTCATAACTATGACGGTGTAGAAGCTCTGAAGCTAGGTAAATACAGTTTTATTGGTTGATAAAGAGATATTTCCATGTCTTTCATAGTCATAACTATGACGGTGTAGAAGCTCTGAAGCTAGGTACATACAGTTTTATTGGTTGATAAAGAGACATTCCCATGTCTTTCATAGTCATAACTATGACGGTGTAGAAGCTCTGAAGCTAGGTACATACAGTTTTATTGGTTGGTAAAGAGATATTTACCATGTCTTTCATAGTCATAACTATGACGGTGTAGAAGCTCTGAAGCTAGGTAAATACAGTTTTATTGGTTGATAAAGAGATATTTCCATGTCTTTCATACTCATAACTATGACGGTGTAGAAGCTCTGAAGCTAGGTACATACAGTTTTATTGGTTGATAAAGATATATTTCCATGTCTTTCATAGTCATAACTATGACGGTGTAGAAGCTCTGAAGCTAGGTACATACAGTTATATTGGTTGATTAAGAGATATTTACCATGTCTTTCATAGTCATAACTATGACGGTGTAGAAGCTCTGAAGCTAGGTACATACAGTTTTATTGGTTGGTAAAGAGATATTTACCATGTCTTTCATAGTCATAACTATGACGGTGTAGAAGCTCTGAAGCTATGTACATACAGTTTTATTGGTTGGTAAAGAGATATTTACCATGTCTTTCATAGTCATAACTATGACGGTGTAGAAGCTCTGAAGCTAGGTACTTACAGTTTTATTGGTTGGTAAAGAGATATTTACCATGTCTTTCATAGTCATAACTATGACGGTGTAGAAGCTCTGAAGCTAGGTAAATACAGTTTTATTGGTTGATAAAGAGATATTTCCATGTCTTTCATAGTCATAACTATGACGGTGTAGAAGCTCTGAAGCTAGGTACATACAGTTTTATTGGTTGATAAAGATATATTTCCATGTCTTTCATAGTCATAACTATGACGGTGTAGAAGCTCTGAAGCTAGGTAAATACAGTTTTATTGGTTGATAAAGAGATATTTCCATGTCTTTCATAGTCATAACTATGACGGTTTGAATAAAACCGAGTCTTGAGTTGTTTCACTTTAGAAATACTAATGCGATATCTTAATACAATTATTATTATTATAATTATTATTTTTTATTTATTTTTTTAAGGTACTTTGACTACTTGGGTCAAAAGTATATTACAATTATTAAAAATACTATTTAATAATTTTTCTCGGGAATTCTAAAATTATTGCTATAAATAATCACTTATGAAAATTATTATTTCAGCATAAAAATTATATTTTATTACATGTAATAGTTTTTCTTTGGATCAAAGTAATCTTCACTAATAAAATTGTCTACGAATTCTGGTTGAATTTTTCTTTGAGAACAAATATTTCTGTATGATGAAATGTTGTATGTTTAAATTCTTTGGGATTTTCTTTCCGGATGTAGCAGATCATTACCTTGGAGACATTTTACTGGAAAATATCCCTTGTTAGTCTCCATTAGCAAGAAGGTTTTGGATTTCCATCTGTTTAACCATCCTTTCATTAACCTAGAACCTGGAAACTAGACACTCAATGGAACCTATTCTATCTCTTTATACACTCCTTTGGGGATTTAGGGGTGTTCTCTTCCTCAGAAAACCATAATCTCTGTTTACATTTCTTGAAGGTATACTTCCATTATTCCTCATCTACTTAATAATCCTCCACAGGCCTACAGAATATCCACAAGGGACAGGCACACCGAATAGCAAAACCAAGCACTTCCCTTATTTTCCTGAAAGCTATCTTAGTTATTACCCTTCCAAGGTCTGGGTGAATTCAAAAACACCAAGAATGGAAAGGCATGTGCTCACATAACAGGAGGATTAATTTTATCCCGAAACGACATAATTATTGTACAACAGGACCTTATCTATACTTTTTTTCATAAGTTAAAAAAAATATATATATTTAATAACTAATAACTATTAAACTATTTATTGCGTTAAATAATGTTTCACTAAAATTACGTTACTATACAATTCTGTGCAGTTTATTACAGCACGGTTCCCGTCATACTATATTTTATTCAATGGGCGTTAAAATTTAAAAGTTTATGTTTCCAAGAAGTCATATGGTAACACCCAATATATTTACGAGTATTACCAAGGTTATAGGCGAGGAGGCTGTGCAAGGGTTCCGGATATTATTACCTCGCCTGGAAAACCTAAGGATATGCCATACATCACGGTTTGACCGGGACTGTCCCGGTATTTTGCAATTGTTTCAGTGTCCCGCCCAGTTTTATCAATGTCCCGGAAAAGGCTGTAAGATTAAATTTATTTACAGAAATATTGCAGTCTACAATTATATGTATTTTGTAATTTGACATAGGTAGCTTGACCACACCTCAGGTGCCACCAGCTTTCAGCCGAATACCTTCCTTGTTAGGAAGGATTCTAGGATGACCTGGAGTTACCTTACGCCATCCAATCACACCCTACAACTAGCAGGGAGGATTGGAGGCGGATGAGACCTGGCCTGTGTATTAAATTTATTAAAATCAATTATAGATGTGATAGAATGGCGTTCGTCCTGTCCCTTTCTCCTCAATTCAGTTTTAAGATTTGAAAATTCAAAAAAAAAAAAAAAAAAAATCATCGCCTCGAAAATATTTTGTTGAAAAAAAGTAAAGTTGTTTCTATAAAATCTCATTTTTAATTTTTCTGTCAAGTTTCCGCAAATATCAACTCATTCCATTTTTTCTTCCTACTTGAGTTCCTACTTGAATTATCCGCAGAGATTAGCTGCGACCACCTGCGGATAATTGGTAACAATAACAAATACAGAAAGGAGTATTCGGCTGGTTGTAAATGAAGAGAGCTATTCGTCAGGTATAACGGTTGGTCCTATATTCCTGCTACTGTATATTGAGTACTAATTCAGGGACAAAACATAATTAAAAACTGTTTGGTTCCAATTGGAAAATTCAGGTCTCGTAAAATGAATTGGTTATCAAATAATGAAGAGGTTTTGCTCAACTTATTAATTTCATCAGACCCTCATATTTCTGGACTTAGTCCAAATCAGGCAAAGAGAGTTTACTTCCTGAAACCATCTCAATAACCGTAACCTGTGATTTTAGAGAAGATTTTCATGAAGACCCTGACGACAGTGATGATGACAATCCGATGGCCGTAGAGGAAAAACATTATTTATTTAAATTGTTTCAAGTACATTTATTATTGACAACGAATGTAAGAATATTAGAAAAAAAGTCCGACTCGCAGGAACTGCGTCATCTTAGCGCGGTTCCAGTTCTTTTTTTTTTTTTTTTTTTTCTTTTTTACGGCTCATCTACATCTAGGTCATTAGCGCCGACATCTAGGGTTTAGCGAGGAATTTTACCAGCGAGCCGTGGGATGATAAAATTCCTGCCGGAGGTTGGGAATCGAACCCACCATCTCCCGCTTATGAATCCAAGGCGCTAGCCATTAGACCACGGGAGACCCCGGTTCTTGTTCATATCCCTATTCTCATTTGAAAAGCATAGAATAGAAACAGATAATATTTTCCTCGGCCTTTGTTCAAAGGGTTTTATGGCTATACCTGGGGTTGGGGACGGGTCCGCAAGACCCTAGAAACCTCTTCTAGCGATACTTCATTTCATACGTTTCAATGAATTGGAAAATATCAAAAATTTTCACATATTCCTGTGTTCTTTTACTATAGTAATAATTCTACTGATAAAATCAGTTAAAAAATAAAATAAAAAAACCAACAGCATAAAGACAATTGAAAATATTCAAAAGACGTCATCGAATCTTTTTCTCTTGGCAAGCTATGTTTCTAACAATGAATTGTTTTTCTTATTTTGCCTAATCTGTTTTATTGTAAAATACATTATCCAAATATAAGCAATTAAAAAATAACAAGGAATAAAAACAGACAAAAAGAACAGTTCGAATAAGCAAAATCCATTACTTTAATGTTTTAAGCACTTATTTCTCCGATTGACATCGCCTAATCAAAACTTTCATCAGAACCTTTTTTGTAGAACATTTAGTAAGCTTTCTAATGGTATTCTTTCGTTTGCCAAGATTCTCAACCTTTTTCGAGATATTAAGGAAAATATACAGAGTTACCAAAACTTTTTATGTCTGTTAATAAAATATTTTATTCTAACCCTTCCTTAACTCCAAACGTAACCAAAATTTCAACATATTAGTTTTAATGATAGTAAAACATGCAGAAAATGTTTCAACTGAATCCCATGATTCTAAGTACCCAAACCAAAAACGGTATTCAAAAAGTATTTTTCCAATTGTCTCAAAAACGGTTAAAGCTATCGCCTTGAAAATGGTTTCATTCGTTTTACTAGCCAAAGAAGCCTATAAAACGAGTACTTACAAGCTTATGAACTCAAAAACGTAAGCGTTACGATTTTTTTTTTACGCGAATTTCGCCCAAACGCCATCTTCCAGTGGGCGGATTTTGCTGGTTAACGAACTTGACCTTTCAAATTGGACGACAGATTTTTGTACCAAATTTCATCAAAATCGGACCATCAGGGAAGCCAGAAATCCGCGAACAGACAAATATATATATATATATATATATATATATATATATATATATATATAAATAAATATATACATATAATTTTAACCACCGTTATTTTCGGTCTCTAGGGGTTCTGAAACGCGAAATTTTCTAGTCGGCACTTCCGGATTGTTTCATTGTATCAACCTTATAAGCGGGGTTCCTCCCTATGGGGGAGGGAGGAACTGCGCTAAAAGAAATGTATGAGAATTGCAAAAAAAAAAAAAAGAATATTATGTAAGGCCCCGTTTTCCCTTTGTCTTTGTTAAAAGAATAAGGATGAGAGAAAAGGTTGGCTGTCCATCTCTAGAGATGTGAGAACCACGAATCCACAAACGTTGCGTCTGGGTTGTTGGAACTGCTCGTGGCTGATTCGTAAGATTCCCGGAAGATTTAAGACCAGACAACAGTTTCTCATCCAGCCACCTGCTAAAGCAGGAGTGGGGTAAAAAAGGTATAAGAAGAGCTGGCTTACCTCCCGCGGGTCAGAGTCCACGCCCGTTCCTGAGGTCTTGGCCGAGATAGCGATGACAGGTAGGTCAGTTCCAAAATATTCTCTTATTTCCCCAAATGATATTTGATAACTCTTATTTAGCTGTTTCTCTCTCACTCAACCTTTTCTCTCATCTTAGCGATGTTTTATGACATTTATGTATGTAATAGTAACCTGAGTGTAAATTATAGTTTTATAATTTATTAAATATTTCCCCATTATCTATTCCTTTAAATCCCGTCCTTGCTAATCAGTCCCTTACAATTATATAAATTTATATGAGTTAAAATAAAAAAATTATTTCTCTCAGTTTTAGAGAATTACTAAGTATTCCATTTGATGGCGGTTCCTCCCTCCCTCCATAGGAAGGAACCGCGCTTAACAGGTTCACCTCATGATGCAGTCCGGAAGTGCCTACTAAAATATTTCATGTTTCAAAACCAATAGATCACGAAAATAACGATGGTTAAAAAAAAAAAAAAATGTCGAATTTAACCCTCCTCTATAAACGTTTAAGGTTGACACACAAACATAAACGTTGGGTCGTATCCAACCCCGAGCCATTTTTGGGCCTGAAAAGCAATAAATTCTTGGGATTTACGCATTTATTTTCAAATATTAGGTCAATAAAATAAACTCTTAAAACGTAAAAGACAATTCGTAAAGGAAAACAAGCATTTGAGTTCAGGAAAGTAAAATTAATTCTAAAAAAAAAAAAAAAAAAAGAAAACATAGGAAATTGTTTAGGACACGTTAACAAATTAGTAATAACAACTATATATATATATATATATATATATATATATATATATATATGTGTGTGTGTGTGTGTGTGTGTGTGTGTGTGTGTACACGCAATAACTAATTTGATAGCACAATAAAACTTGAGGAACAGATTATATCACATTTCTGTTTTGGTAGAATAATCACAGGCACTGTTGTACACAGGGTCGAATTGAAAAAATAAACTTCTATATCTTGATCATCTTGATTTGAGAGTTCCTCGACTCCTTTGTCATCATTTGAGAGAATACCATCGTCAGACTCTGAATCTATTTCATCAATTTGGTCATCTAATTCTGCATCAGATTGCTTCTCTTGTCACCTGAATTCGGCTATAATTTCTTCCATGGTTAACAGTAATTTGTTTTCTCCATAAGCCATGATTTTTTAATGAAAACCTGGAACAATAGCATCTATAATCAAGTACATTATCATAAACGTTGGGTCGTATCCGACCCGGGTTCGGGAAAAATTTATATTGAGAGATAATTAAAAAAAATAAAGTTCTTACCTGACAGACGTAAACGTGGTCCGTGGCTTTCGCGGGATTGGCTGAGAGGGTACCTGAAGCCCTTTGACGTTCCAGTGCGGGTATGAGGAGATATGCGCAGTTTTCCACGTTGTGGGTCGGATACGACCCGTACGTTTAAAGATGAGGGTTAAGTTCACTCAGTGAAAGGGAATGTACCCACTGTCAAAAAATCGAATCTGCCGACTATTTGACTGGCCAAAAGCAAAGTAACGAATAAACGTTTTTTCATCCTGGAAAGCGTTGATTTTCACATTCGATACTTTGCATTTGTATCTTCCATATTATCTCACCATCCTAATCCTGAAGGTAGCTCCGAGGCAGCTTAACCCTTTCCGTACCGTGGACTGCTCCAGCAGTCGAAGGAAGACGGGACCCACGTACCGTGGACTTGTACAGCAGTCGAGAGCTCGGCGTATCTCTCGCATTCTTTATCTTTTTATTTCTCGACTTTAGTGCTATCTAGCTTTACCGTATTGAACTTCTAGTATTCCTGACTATTACTAGATGGCATTTGAATGAAGTTTTTGGTCGTTTTTAGTCTAATTAGAACTCGTTGTCTTCTCCGCCCAGTTACCATGTCAACCCTAGTCAAATTACCGTTTGTTTTTATACTTCTGTACATTCCTAACAGCATTTATTTGCAAAATCAGTTAACTTTTAGTCCTGAAGTTAAGATTATATTATGTATTCCTGTTTTGTGTAATTTAGAAAAACTTTTTTTTTTTTCTTTTTTTTTTTGCGTGTCCTTACTTTTTCTAAAAAAATATTTAATATTTAATTAAAACGTTTAATATATTACATATTTAATTAAATAATTCATTAAATTAACTGTAAATATTTATAATTATGCTTTTGTTTTTGTGACTAAAGTTTATACATAAAAAACAATTTAACTCCGCCGGTGTACAAAGTCACGGACAAAAAATGAAGATGGAAATTTTATTTGCCGTAGTTATTGTGTATTTAATTCCCTTGCTTATTATTCATAAAAGAAAGGGCAAATGATAACTGCAAAAAAAACCTTCTTTCTTTTACTCGTATATGATATAGTTTTTTATTACTTATTTTAAAAGAATGTTATTCAACTTAAAATAATTATTTAAACGCCAAACTTATTCAGCATAAATAAAAATTAATAATCATGGTAAACAAAATAAAAGTCAAAATGATAAAAGATGAGTTTAAGCACGGCGAGGAGATCGCTGAAAGTCGAGGCGCTGTGACCGAGAATGGGAGAAGTATCCCATACAGGGGGACCGAGGCTGGGTTCTAGTATACCGTACAGCAGAACACTTCTCCTAGCGGCTCGTTGCGTACGGAAAGGGTTAAAAGACATTGGCCCCAAAATAAAGAAAAAAAGTTACCTGATCCTATTGTGCTT